>CM070101.1:18599927-18792427 GCA_036178185.1 Liparis tanakae
ATGGAGAGCTTCCCGGGGGTCGGCGGCGTCTCGGGACCCAACGCCACGAACGGCTCCGTCCCGCCGGCGCTCCCGTTCGCGGACGGCGCGGCGGCGGCGACGGCGGTCGTCCTCGGCCTCCTCACCGTCCTCACGGCGCTGATCAACGCCGCCGTCATCGGCGCCATCTGCACCACCCGGAAGCTGCGGCTGCCCGCCAACTACCTCATCTGCTCGCTGGCCGTCACCGACTTCCTGGTGGCGCTGCTGGTGATGCCCGTCAGCATCCTCTACATGACCACGGAGGCGTGGACCCTGGGCCGCGTGGCGTGCGAGCTGTGGCTGAGCCTGGACATGACCTGCTGCACCTGCTCCATCCTGCACCTGTGCGTCATCGCCCTGGACCGCTACTGGGCCATCACCAAGGCCATCGCCTACGCCCGCAAGCGCTCGGCGCACCGCGCCGCCGCCATGGTGGCCGTGGTCTGGGTCATCTCGGTCTTCATATCCATGCCGCCGCTGTTCTGGAGGCAGAGGCCCGGCGGCGGCGGCGGCGGCGGCGGCGGCGGCCTCCACCGGTGCGTCATCGAGCACGACCACCTGGGCTACACCATCTACTCCACCGTGGGGGCGTTCTACATCCCCATGGCGGTCATCCTCATCCTGTACTACCGCATCTACGCCGCCGCCAAGACGCTGTACCAGAAGCGCGGCGGCTCCGCCCGCCACCTCAGCGGCCGCTCGGCGGGCAGCCAGAACTCGGCGGAGCGCTGCCGGTCGGACCGCTGCCGGGTCGCCCACACCTTCTGCGCGTCCGACCCGTCAAATTCGGAGACCGCCGCCGAGAAACCGGACGCCGACGGCGGCGGCGAGACGGACGCCGACGGGCAGGACGAGAAGAACCAGATCTGCACGTCGCGCGAGAGGAAGGCGGCGAGGATCCTGGGCCTCATCCTCGGGGCCTTCATCGTGTGCTGGCTGCCCTTCTTCCTGAAGGAGGTGCTGGTGGGGCTGCGGGTGGTGCGGCCGTCGCCCGCCGTGTCGGACTTCCTGACGTGGCTGGGCTACGTCAACTCGCTGGTCAACCCGCTGCTCTACACCAGCTTCAACGACGACTTCAAGGCGGCTTTCAAAAAGCTGCTCGGGAGGAAAGAGCACGCGTGAAGGGCGGAGTAAAAGAAAGACAAGAGAGACCGAAGGGACGATAACAACGATAACAACAATAACAACAATAACAACAATAACAATGTTAACGTCTGCAGCGACGTGGAGGTGTTGTACTTTTCAAGTAAAAGAAGTTACATCTCAACAAACAAAGCATTGCGTGTTTTTCTCAGTAAATAATGATTTAGAACTACTTTATATAAACTATATTTATATATCTATATATATACAGTATATATCTATATATATATCTATATATAAATATTTATATATATATTATATTTGATATATATAGATATATATACTGAGTATATATATATAGATATTCTATATCTATATATATACAGTGTATATATATACTGTATAAGGATATATATATATATATACTGTATATATATACAGTATAGATATGCATATATATACAGGATATATATATAGATATATGAATATACATATATCTATATATAGTGATGTATGTATACAGTATATATCTCTATATATACACAGTGTATACATAAATATACATATATCTACATACAGTGATATATATACAGTATATATCTCTATATACAGTGTATATATGTATATATATATCCTGTAAATATATATACAGAATATATACACTGTATATACACAAATATATATATACAGTATATATATATATATCTTTTTTTATTTATATAGATATAGATATGTATGTATGTGTATATGTATTGTAAACTGTACTTCTCTCACTGGGAGATGGAAATAAAGCGACTCAGTTTATTTTATTTTGGTGGGGGCTTCTTTAGGTTTAGTTTAGGGAACGGGCTTTAAGGGCAGAGATGTCGTTACAGTAACCTCCCAAGACAACACTTGTGATGAAGGTACACAAGGGAAGACATATATACATATATTTCTATAAATATGTGTGTTTATGTAGACATAAACATATATACAGTATACATATAAATATACTGTATATATGTACTGTATAAACTGTTATATACTGTGTGACTGTATAAATACACATTATATATAGGATATTTGCAACAGAAAAAAATAAAATAAATGTATACATATATGTATATTATATACATATATTTCTATGTTTCTATATATATATATATCCATACATACTATATAGTTGTGTGTAAATATATATATATATATATATATATATATATATTATATAACTTGCTTATATACTGTATGTTTTCTCTATCTTTATTAATTATGTGCATATATATATATATATATATATATATATATATATATATATATATACATTATTATACAAAAGCACACAGTTAAGAAAGTTGTCTAAATTCAGTTGGACAATATAAATATATTATAACAGGATATAACGGTATAACGGAACCAGTCCACTCAAGCCTGTTATTTTCGCTGCAAACCATCCGGATGTGACATGCGCAGTGGCTACGTCGCTACGTCATTACGTCGTACGTAAGCATCGCCTCGCGCAGGCTACGTAGCTACGCTGCAGTGGTACGCGCTGGAGCTGGGTGTGAAGATGGCGGACGAGGAGGCCGAGCAGGACCGATGTCCTGAGAACGGCGTCAGAGAAACGATCGGGGAGCTCAGACAACGACTACAGGAGCTCCGAGACGCCGTGGTTCGAGAGGCCGGAGACCCCGAGTCCTCCTCCCGGTACTGCCAGGAGTTCTGCGGGGTGAGTTATCCGCCCCCCCCCATATCCCATATTTAACGGGAGCTAACGACACCGTAACCTAGCCGCTAGCCTCGGCTAGCTCGGAGCTGCGCTGCAGTCGGGGACGTTATGTTATTTACGTTCACACATTACTTTACGTGTGCAGCTTTATGTCACTGCGGACCGATACCAGCACGGTACCGGGTCGTGTCCTCCTTTAACTATCCCCCGAAATCGGAGGAACCGGCGGTACCCGCGGCTAGCCCAGCATTAGCTCCCAGCCATGTATGTTTGGCTACATGCGCGTGCACGCGAGTATAATTTCCCTGAGTTGCTCCTGCATTTGTAATGTTTTTTTTAATGTGTGTGTTTGAGACGCTGTAAACAACAACAATGTGTCTTGTTAAACTTCACTTATTACATATTTTAATCGTGATATTACACAATATAAACAGAGTTGTGAGTTTTTCGTCCTCCGCGGTGTGTTTTTTCTTTCTGCTGTGTACGTGCAAAACAGGACGCACGCTTTTTATATATATATATATATATATATATATATATATATATATATATATATATATATATATATATATATATATATATATATATATGTATGCAGAAGAGCCACACCGTTTTCAATCAAAAGTTGCACCACTAATAACAACGGTCCCTGAATGCAGCCTCGGGGCTCGTGCACGGTGCTCGGTAGTGAGCCGTCTGCACGCGTCGGTTATTACGATGTGATTTGCGTGTTCGGGGCATTTAGGAGAGGATGCGGAGGGCGGATCTGCACCAAGCATCCAGATGCCTCCTCCCCGGTCAGCGGACTCGATGCCCTCTGCCTCAAAGCACCAAGAGATGCACCAACAACAACAGGGACATCAGCATTTAAAACCAGGCATTCACAGAGTCTCTTATTCGCAAGAATCATTCGTATTGGATAAGAATTATGCACCGAATTGTTATTATTATTATGTCCAGTCTTTTTGCGTAAAAGTGGTGGTGGTAGTAAAATGTATGCTTGGGATTCTCCGACCCCGTTGTGAGGGTCACTCGAGGCCAAAAATGCCCCAAATAAACCATTTATTTATTTGCAGGCTCGCGTATCGAGAGGCTGAGACAGAAAATCTGTTTATTACTCGCAAAAAAAAAACGACACATTTTTACTATTTTGACACTTTTTAAAAAGCTATCAAACTGAACTGCGTGACTCTACTCCGAAAAAATGCATCTATTGACATTTCTAACCAATTGTTTTATATCTGCGTGGGAGAAATGTTCTAAAACTATCTTTGCTTAAAGGACGGTACCGCCTCCAACCGGACGCCCACGCTCGCCTCTTTCCGCGGCGTCCAGCTTTTTTTTAACGTTTCCGGTATCAACCGTGTAATATTTAAGATCACATCGAACGTCCTTTCTCTTATTTCCGCAGTCGCTGAAGTCGCAGCTGTCCTTCTCTGAAGTTGACGAGCTTCACTTCTTGATATTTTATGAATGAAAGTGTAACTGGGAGAACGGGACGGCGGGTATCTCCAAGAAAAGGTCACCTGTTTTTTTTTTTAGATTATTTTTAGATTATTTTGAATTTCCAGTGACTAACTAACAGAACAAAGCTGTCGGATCAATCTCCGTCTCCCGGTCTCTTGTTGTGCCTCTTGCGCCATAAGATTAGTAAACGTTACGGATGCGATTTGGATTGTGATATCAAAGATAAGACGAGAATACAAACACCCCGCCCCAAACCATTGTTGCGCAATCTTCGGCATCGCTCGGTCCACTCGGCGGACTCGGAGCGGCTCGACGCTCCTTCATTCCCGTTATGCCGTACATGTTTCACTGGAACGGTCCAGTAGAGGAGGAAAGGATCGGCGTGTAATCGGTTACTTTAACAGACGGGGAAGCATTCAAACGGAGCTCCGGACATCTCTTAGTATACGCTTTGTGAGCCGGTTGTTTCTGGTGAAATCCGGTTGCTTTGTGGCCGTCTCTCTGATGGAGAACCCAGAAACGACCCAACAAAGAGTATTACTTTAAATGTCATTTAGCAGACGCTTTTATCCAAAGAGACTTTACAATAAGAGAATTCAACCGCGAGTAAAAACTTGAAAGTAACATTTCCTCAAGAAAACCAAACTCCAAAAATACCCATAATAACAAAGGTAATAACATAAGTAAGTGCCAATCTGTTTTTATTCAAGGTCTAGTCAGAGAAGATGTGTTTTTAATTTCCGGTGGCAGATGTAGAGACTTCCTGAAGTGGGGAGCTCGGTCCACCAATGAGGAGCCAGGACCGCTCGGGATTAGCTCGGAGTCACAAGAGGATCGGTCGATGGTGACCAGCGGAGGAGCAAAGCATTGTGGGGGAATTTAGGCTGAAGACAAGTCGATCATTGTGGGGGAATATTCTGGATGAGCTGCGGAGGTCGGATGGCCTTACAGGTAGACCTGATATGAGGGGTTACAGTAGTCTAGGAGTGAAGGGACCAGAACCAGAGTCTGGACCAGAACCAGAGCCTGTGCTGCCTCCTGAGTGAGAAGAGGAGTGTCATCCTGAGGCTGTGCCGCCCTAAAGGGGGAGTCTCCTGCCACAGCGAGGTCGTTATCGCCTCGGTAACGAGGATCAGAGTCGTTATTCTGTCGAGTCGGGCAAATGAACGTAGACGCCCGCCGCGCGTTGTTTTTTTTTCGGGTGGTGTTTTATTTCAAATCCGACTCTCCATCGCAGGAGGAGGCGCGCAAGGTTTTCCTCAAACTCGCCGGTAAAGGGCAGCGAGGGATTTGTGACGAGTCTGCATAAATATCCGTGCGACATATTTCCTTTTTTATTCTTCTGTGTTTTTTTTTTAATGCGGTGAAGATATTTGCATACGTCGTCTTTTTCAACGTCGTGCAATATTACATTTAATTTTCGTGTGCAATGTATTTTTACTCTCGCCCACTTTTTAATATCGACAATAAATCTCTATTGTTTTTTTATTTTAGTTTCCATCAGCTGCCGGTGATATTTCATTCTTATACGCATTTAATCTGAACTCTTGTATTTAATATTGGTTGATGTACTCTTTTTAATTCATTTATTTTACCGTACTCTTACTGCTATTGTTTTCTATGTCAATGGTGTCAGGACTTATTAATTATTGTTCATTTTTAATATATATTTATTTATATATTTAATCTTTAATGAAATTCTAGCATAATAACGTCCTTTGATATTAATAAAGTTATATTATATCTTCAAAAAAAAAATACATTCCCCTCCAACATTTGACAAAGTGAAAGCATCATATAATAATTATTTTTAATTTAATTCTATTTATTTAGTTTCTTTGTTTTCTGCAGATATTCACCATATAAACCAAACCGCGGCGTCTTCTCAGCGTGGACGTTCCTCATGTCAAATTAAGTATAAATCAGAATAAATGATCACTGAGGAATTCGTCCATTTTGTGAAGAAAAAACATAAACATCCTAAAAATGTGTGTTTTTTTTTTTTTACCAGCTTGTTCCGCCTGTGTACAAGTACATGTACATTGGAGTACTTGCCGGTACCCATACGAGTACTTTATAATACCACGGAGGCTTGATGATGTCTTTTGATGCTAAGATTTTAACATGTAATGTTGCATTTTTGGCATTAGGGATAAAAAAAATACTTTTAACCCCACTTTAAGTGCGGTTCTCGCTAATTTGGGGGTCGAAGCCCCATCACGTTAATCCTCAGCTGACTCGTCGCCACACACACACACACACACACACACACACACACACTCTTAACCTACATGAATGCACCTGTGTTGCCTTTGTGAAAGCTCTGTAAATACACAAGTCAAGTATTGCTACGTTTGAGATTATAGAGAAGTGTGTGTGTGTGTGTGTGTGTGTGTGTGTGTGTGTGTGTGTGTGTGTGTGTGTGTGTGTGTGTGTGTGTGTGTGTGTGTGTGTGTGTGTGTGTGTGTGTGTGTGTGTGTGTGTGTGTGTGTGTTTTATCTTTTCGAGCATAAAGATAATCATAAATCGTAGGAAGTGATTATTGCCTGTGGATCTGTTAATGAGTAACGCCCCCGCCTCCAGGCGAGGAGCAGCACCTCCATGACTGTTCACCGGGTGAAGGGTTATTATAACCAGGTATGTCAAGCTGTTGCATTGTGGGTATTAAGACCGTTGAACAATGCCGGTAGAGATGTGGCGTGTTTTCGAAGAGATTATTTTTTTAAAGTCGTGGAGATCGATCGGTGAGCGTGTGAACCCTGATCCGGTGATCTCCGCCCGAGTTCATCGTATTGATGAGCTCCGTGCTGCGTTCACTGTCATGAGAACAATGTGGGACATGTTCACGTTGCACAGCAGTGGAACGCTTTCCACTGGAACTGCATCATTATTTCCTTTGACTGAGATCCTCAAAGTAAATCCAGAATGATGAACCGCGTCGCAAGCTTTAAGTAGTTTGAATAAAACCCTCATCGTCCGGCTCGTATGACGCAAAGTGTAGAGAAGACGAGGAACATGTTGAGGTTTGAATGCAGTATGAACATGTCTCGGGTCTCCGGTGGACTCTCTCTCTCCCCGTTGGACGCCGTGTCGTGTGTCCACTCGGCGCGGTCGGCGTGACCTTTTGACCTTGTGTGCTCCATTCCCAGACTTCTGGTAGAAGTTGTGAGTGCAAACAGAATCTCTTGTTGTTGTTTACTAACTGAACAACCTTGGGTCTCTGTCTCTCTCTATCTGTCTTGTCTCTCTCTCTCTTGTATCCGTCTCTCTTGTCTCACTCTCTCTATCTGACTTGTCTCTCTCTCTCTCCTCCAGACCCTGCTGGAGTATGCGGGCCGTGGGCGGATGGAGGCGGAGCCTCTGGCGCTGGTGGAGGTGTACATCGTGGCGCTGCTGAGCTACGCCCAGGCGTCTCCGTCCCTCTCGCTGCAGTGTGAGAACGTCCCTCTGGTGGTAGAGAGGCTCTCGCTGTGAGTCACACACACACACACACACACACATCAATACAAGCATCTCTGTTTCAAGAGATAACTTGTATTTTTGTTTGTAACGCAGGAGTTTCGTGGAGCTGCTGCTCTCGCTGAACACCGACGTTCCAGACGACTTGTGGAAAGAGTTCAAGTCGTGCGTTCAGGTAAAGTCGAGGATTTAAATTCATTTAGAATACCAAAGAAATGCTTAAAATATCGTGAGAATGTAAGTTTTAACAGCCCAAGACAAAAGCACTGCCCCGCAACTCCGTTTTGTCTACCTAAGAAAAAAAATATTTACACTCTGTCGTCCTATTTATGTAAAGTTAGAGAGCGACGACCTCGTCTCGTTTCCATGAACTTGTCTTGATTTGCCGTGGTCAGTTCGCTCACCGGACGCTGCAGGAGACGCGGGTCACGCAGCTGGCCCAGCTGGCGGCTCTGGGCCAGTATGACGGCGTGTGGACCCCCCGGGTCCTGCAGGGCCTCCTGGCTGACGAGGAGCTGCAGAGCCAACAAGGTGAGCTCCTCCAGCCGGGTTCACATCCCAAAGGCATCGAGAGCCTCCTCAAACAGAGCAGCAGACACTTTAAGACACGTTTTCCTTCCTCGAAGTACAAATTAAAGTAGATCGACTCGTTTGCGTCTGCTTCAGCGTTCACATCTGCCCCGTAAATGTCGTTTTTAAATACGAGTCTCTCGCGAATTTGAAGCTTCCTGGTAAAAATAATGCACCTTATGTAATGTGCAAATAAACCTGCAGGTAAAAGTAGATGCAAATAGTCCCTCGAGTACGGCTGGCGCCACTCAAGGAAGCTTTTAATTCACCTCGCTTTAGAAATGTCGTCTTCTGAAGAAGCTTCTCTGGTGGGAGAAATGCCCAAAATTCACCCCGCATGACGAGAAACGCATCATTAAATGCACGTTATGATGATTATGGTGGTGATTGTTGGGGTTTTGTTTGTTCGTCACGTGTCTTCATGGCGATCTCTCCAGCCGAGGTGGACAGAAGCTCTTTAAGATGCATGAGATGAGGATGCATTATTCATTTCAGTGTTTCACTAACCACGGGGGAGGGGAGGATACATTTAAATGTCACGTTTTGTGTAAGAAATACAAATCTTCAGGTGCATTTATTCACCAAGTACAATTCTGGAGGCGGGCGCCTCTTGAAGTGTAGGAAACGGAGACCTCGAGGTTTGTTTTTAAATCGAAGGAGCATTTTTTTTTTTAGACGTGTTCTGCGGTCGTACGGAGCTGCGACTAGTAGGAATACGGGTTTAAAGACGTGCACACTCTGCTTCAGCGTGGCTTGTTAACGTTCCCATTTGTTCTTCAGTGGAGGAGTTCCTGGTGCAGGAGGGTCTGGGGCTGCTGGAAATGCGAGTGAAGCAGATGATGAAGGGCGACCAGCTGGGGAAGGCCGCCCTGCTGGCCAAGGTGTGCTCCGAGTGCCACGCCTTCCAGGGCAAGGGGCCGTTCAGGCAGATGTACCTGGTGTGCCTCTGCGCGACCTCGGAACAGGACCAGCTCATGGACGAGGTCAGTGGAGTTCACCGACTAGCGGACCTCTATGGCCCTGTAATACCCCCTCTCAGCCACAAGATGGCACCACACACTTGAAAAGCAATGTGCGAGAGTGCAAACCATTAATGGTGCCTCCTATTACGTTATAAATATTAGATGATGACGCTGGGGGTGGTTTCCAGTCGGATCTGCTCACTGCTCTCTCCCCATCGATCTGTGCAGCTTTCGAAGGAGGATTGCCGCGACGTGTTGGAGATGATCTGCAACCTCGAGTCGGACGGAGACGAGAGGGCGGCGTTCAGCTTGTGCTCGGCCTTCCTGACCCGGCAGCTCCTCCAAGGGGACACGTACTGCGCCTGGTGAGAAATCAAAAGGGCTAATTTGATGCGCATCTGTAGGTTTCTTTGTTGTATGGCGGGAGGAAAAGATCAATCCTTTGACTGTGCAAAACCAAAGAACAGAGATTCTTTCCCACGCATTCACTCCCTCATACTATTGGTCCACAGCCTACCAACCTAGGGCTTCCTATTGGATAAACATACATGTCAATAAACTGTTATGAGTAACATTGAACAATACCACATATATTTATATATATATATATATATATATATATTTTTATACATATATATATATATTTTTCTTTTAATTATTATTATTTTTTTTAATTATAATTTTTATAATATACTTTTTTAAAATATATATTCTATTATATATATATATATATATATATATATATTATATATATTTTTAATTTTATATATATATAAATTTAAATAAATGCATATATGCATGTGTTTGATTAAATAGATTTTATTTTGATTGGCATGAATTGTTGGTATTTGTCAGAATTATTTTAGAGAGAATAATCTAGTGTGGAGAAAAAAAATAATTTGAATTCAGATTTGCTCTCCAGATGTTCGTTCAGCATCATATTGGATCGCTTCCCTATAATCAACATGTAGTTTTCGTGCCCACTGTCCCTGGCTGACAACGCTCTGCTGTCATTGTGTGTTGTGAGTATTTGGAGGCGTGAATAGATGGATCAATACGTATCTTGACTAATCCATGAATCCCCTCCGTCACCAGGGAGCTCACTCTGTTTTGGAGCAAGCTGTTGAAGAGATTGGAGCCGTCGGAGCAGGCCTTCTTGGACAGATGTCGCCAGATGTCTTTGCTTTCTAAAACCGTGTACCACATCGTGTTCCTCATCAAGGTCATCCAATCAGAGGTCAGTAAAAAACAAAGTCAGCTGATGTGGCGTTATCAAACCCTGGGCCTCAGATATTATAGTTGTAGCTTTTAATTTAGTATCAAAACGTACTTTTCGGCAGCTCAAACTCACCATTCGTCTATTCCCCCCCCCCCGCAGATGGACAGCGTGGGCCTGCCGGCGTGCGTCGAGATGTGCATCAGGGCCCTGCGGATGGAGTCCAACGACGGCACCACCAAGGCCACCGTGTGTAAAACCATCTCCTGCCTGCTGCCCGCCGACCTGGAGGTCAAGCGAGCCTGCCAGCTGACGGAGTTCCTGCTGGAGCCCACGGTGGACTCGTACTACGCCGTGGAGACGCTCTACAACGAGCCGGACCAGAAGCTGGAGGAGGAGAACATGCCCGTCCCCAACTCTCTGCGCTGCGAGCTGCTGCTGGTTTTTAAAACCCAGTGGCCTTTCGACCCGGAGTTCTGGGACTGGAAGGCGCTCAAGCGCCAGTGTCTGGCGCTGATGGGCGAGGAAGCGTCGATAGTGTCGTCCATCGACTTGCTGAACTACACCGAGGACCCCGAGGAGGAGGACGACGACGACTTCCTCGGTGCGGAGGGGTCGACGAACGCCGGCGGCACCTACGAGCTGAACGCCATCACCGACAGGAGGCGGAAGAACCGGGAGATGAAGAAGCTGAGGGAGAAGGGCTTCATATCCTCGCGGTTCACGAACTGGCAGGCGTACATGCAGTACTGCGTGCTGTGCGACAAAGAGTTCCTCGGCCACCGCATCGTACGCCACGCGCAGACGCACCTGAGCGACGGCGTGTACAGCTGCCCCATCTGCGCCCAGCCGTTCCCCTCCAAGGAGACGCTGCTCCCCCACGTCACGTCGCACGTCAAGCAGTCGTGCAAGGAGCGGCTGACCGCCATGAAATCCAACAAGAAGCTGGCCAACGCCAAAACGGCCGGCCCCGTCGTCGCGGCGCTGAAGTCCAAGACGGAGAACGGCGGCCCCTTCGGTCGACCCGGCGGGATGAGTCGGAGCGCTCCGGCCAAAGCGTCCCGGTTCAACACGGACAACGGCGAGGACAACGTGTGCCCGGTCGGGAATTGCAGGCGGCGCTTCAAGTTCTTCCGAAATCTCGTCGCCCACGTCAAAGCGCACGGGGACGACGAGGAGGCCAAGTCGTTCCTCGAGATGCAGAGCAAAAAGGTCGTCTGCCAGTACTGCCGCCGCCACTTCGTCAACGTCACCCACCTGAACGACCACCTGCAGGTGCACTGCGGCGCCCGGCCGTACATATGCATCCAGCTCAACTGCCGCGCGAGTTTCCTGTCCAACACGGAGCTCTTGATACACCGGCGGACGCACGCCGTCTTCAAGGCCCGGTGCATGTTCCCCAACTGCGACGAGATCTTCCACGAGGCCTTCAAGCTCTACGACCACGAGGCGCAGCATTACAAAACGTTCACCTGCAACATCGAGGACTGCGGGAAGGTGTTCCACTCGCTGCGGCAGCTGGAGTCGCACCAGGAAGGCCACGCCGACCAGAGGCGGGGGGGAAGCCCGGCGGCCGAGCAGAGCGCTCGGAACACGCAGCCCGGCCCGTCACTCATCCAACAAATGCTTTCCAATCGAACTCCGATCAAACAAGAGGACTGGAAACCCGAGGCAGCTGGGAGTTCTCACGCCGCGAGGCCTCCGGGGTCCATCGAGCGCTTGCTGCAGTCCTCGCGGCCGCCCCCGGAACCCTTCGGACAATACCGCGTCAAAGAGGAACCGCTGAACGAGCCTTGCTCCGCCGCCGGGCCGACGCGGGGGTTCAATTCCGGTATTCGGCCTGCGACCGCCCACTTCCCCGATCCGAGCGACCCCAGACTCGGTTCAGGCGGTCACTGTTTTGATAATATGCGACAGAATCAACCGGCGCCTCCGTTCGAAGCTAATTTAGTCGGTAACGCGTCACACGGCTGTAACGCCGGCGTCCCGCACGGCCAGCCGCAAATGTTCCCCCGTAGTTTGAATACCGGAACGACGGGTTACGGCCTCCCGTTGCCACCGGGGCCGATGTGCAACCTGTTGGCGTCGCCGGCCCCGCTGAACTCCCTGGGGCCGGCGATGTCGCAACCGCTCCCCCCGACGGTCGCCCCTCAGCCGCTCGCCGCCGGGAACCGGTCGGAGAACTCCTCGGCGAGCGTCGGCCCCCCGCCGGGTCACCGGGAGCGCTTTCACTGCCCGGTGGAAACCTGCGCGCGGCACTACAGCTCCAGCCGGAGCGTCTCCAAGCACATGAAGACGTCTCACTGCGACTTCTTTGAACAGTGGAAAGTCGCCCGCACTAAAATCAGGATCACCTACGCGCCGGCGCCGGGCACCTCGTCCGTCGGGCACCTCGCTTCGCCCGCGGCGCCGCCGCCGGTTCAGGACCAGCCGGTCGGCAGGGTCCCGGTTCACGGGATTCAGAGGCAGAACGTCATCCAGTCGCCGCCGTACATCAACATGGGCGTGCGGTTGAACTGCGCCGCTCTGCACGCCCATTCCGCCTGCGCCCGCAACAAGAACGCGTCGCTCCTGATGGAGAAGGTCTTGAACCCCATCGTGCTCTCTCAGCTGGGGAGCGACGCCCCCCCCATAGCGCCGCAGTGCCACGTTTCAGGAAGTCCAAATTGGCACCCGGCCCCCAGAATCGGGCATAATCAAAACTGCGTCCCTCCCCGAGTTTACGCGTCTAACATGCAAGTCGATCCCTCGCAGTCGCCGCTCGTGGCGAACGGATCCCAGCCCGCCATGCCCTCGTACATGGACATCGTTAAGGCGTCACAACTACCAGAAGTCCACATTCCCTCGTATTCACCGCGGATGCAAAGCGGTTTAGTCTCCGGCTGCCGGTCGCCAGAAAAAGCAAAGTCGATGCAAAGTAACATGTCGACTTTCCCCCCTCCGGACGGTGCAAACCAAATCACTAACAACCAACCTCACAATTTCCCCTTTCTCCCCGAAAACAACCCTGAAAATCTAAAACCCGCCAGAAAGAGCAGGCGGACCAAATGGCCCGCGATCCTGCGGGACGGCAAATTCGTCTGCTGCCGGTGTTACCGCCAATTTGACAGCCCCAAGTCCCTCGGCGGCCATTTGTCCAAGGGCTTGAGCTGTAAGCCGTACGACGAGTCGGAGCTCAACATGGACCTGCCGGCTTCCTTCCTGGACCTCCTCAACTCGGAGCAGACGGTCGGCACCGCTCAGCCGCAGTCGTCTTACGGCCCCGCGGCGGCGTACCAGGAGAAGCCTCACCACTCGCTCACCAACGGGTCGCCGGCTGTGAAGGATTACCCCGTCAACAACTACTCGCAGGACAGTTTGTCTGAATACGGCAACGAGGAGTCGAGCGACGACATCCTCAAGCAGATCATGGCGGAGTCCAACCTGTCTGAACTCTTTGTGAACACACCCGCTCCCCAGCCCTTGTTCCCAAACCCCTGCGTTCCCTATCTGGCCGGCGAGCGTCTGCCGGGGAGCTCCGTCATCCGGCACACGGAAACCGTCCAGGTGAAGCGAAAGGACGATTCGTACGCCGGCTATCCGCCGACCGACGTGGACGCGTTTGCCGGAAGCGAGTATTCCGACCCGCTCCTCTCCAGGATGCTCAAGGAAAACCCGTTCACCGCCAGCCACGGGGAACGGCATCGCTCCACGGCGACCGCGCAGGCGCCGGACTCGAACCCGGCGACGCGGACGCGGTTACCCGAGGGTCGGTTTAGCGCGGCGGCGTGCGGCGTGAAGGCCGAGACGCAGAGGACGATGCCAGAGAACGATGTCAAAAGGCGACTGCGGGAGCAGATTTTGGCCGGAGACTTCCAACACGGGAGCGGCTCGTGCCGTTCGAGCAACGCCGACCCCAACGCCGCGTCCTTCGGCCCGACGGGCGCTCCCTCCAACAACTATCGACTTCATCAAATGTTCCGCGACTCGAACGCCGACTGGGCGAGTCGAGCGCTGCAAGTGAACTGTACGATCATGCCGGGAACCGCCGTCGAAATTCAACGGCTTCTGAACACGCGGAGCTTCGCCGGTTTCCGGGAGGCGTCCGCCCCGCGGGAGGAGGCGCCGAGCGCCGCCGGGGTTCCGGCAAACGGCGGCGATCTCGAGCCCGGTCAGTTGTCTGCCGGCCAGCAACGATGGATGTCGGAGATTCAAAGTTCGTTCGAAAGGCTCGACTTGGTCCGAGAGACGTCGGAGCGAACGCCGCCGGCCGCCGCGCCCGCGAAGCAAGCCGCCGTCCCGCCGCCGAGCCCGGTGGCGTCCGCCAAGAACGTCGTCAAGCCGTTCGTTTGCGAGAACTGCGAATTCTGCTCCGTCTCGAGCGAAGCGCTCTGGAGACACCTGTCCAAGTGTCACGGCTACACGCTGGACATGGTGAACGTGGTGAAGAGGAAGTACGGCCAGTACGCTCCCTTCAAGTGCCAGAAATGCGGCAAGAGGTTCACCCGCAACTCCAACCTGCGCGCTCACTACAACTCCATCCACAAGCTGCTGGCGAAGGAAATCGCCGACCTGGATCTGCAGCGCCGGGAGGCCAAAGCCGCGGCGATGGCCGCCCTGCAGCGAGCGACGCAGAGCCCGCCGGCCGCCAAACACGAGGCGCAGGCGTCCGATCGCGCGTTCCCGGATGACAATCGCTCCACCGTCATTCAGCCCCTTCAGACGGCGCCCGCTCGCAATCGAGCCGCGACGCCACCGCCGCAGGCCCACGCCTCCGCCTTTCAGTCGGCGCAGCAGTGGTCTCAACGCGCCCAAACGTCGGTCGACCCCGCCCAGGCGTCGTCCGCCGACGGGCCGCAGTCTCTCGCCGACAAGTCCGGCGTCGACGGGCCGGCGAGCGTTACGCTGAGCGCGGAGCACGCCCGGAAGAGGAAGCCCCACTCGCGGGCCGTCACCAGTCCGTACCGACCCTACAGCTGCGTCCACCAAGGGTGCGTGGCGGCCTTCACCATCCAGCACAACCTGATCCTCCACTACCGGGCCGTGCACCAGTCGGCTCTGTCGGCGCTGGAGGCGAACAAGGATCAGGACCAGAGCGACGCCACGGACGAGACGCTGAGCCACGACGAGGACGAGTCGGACGCGGACCTGCCCCAAGTTTACGAATTCCGATGCCAAGTCAAGGACTGCTCGCGGGTTTTCCAAGAAGTTCACAACCTGCTGCAGCACTACCTGCAGCTGCACTGCTTCAGCCTCGACAAGATCGACGGCCTCTTGTCCAGCATCAAGCTCGGCAGGTTCGGCTGCAGCCAGCAGGACTGCACCGCCTCCTTCACCGCGTTCTGGAAGTACTTGGCGCACGTCAAGGAGCAGCACAAAGACCTGAAGCTCTCCAAAGCCGACCCCTTCATCGCCTCCTTCAAGTGCGAGATCGAGGGCTGCGACCGCACGTACGCCACCAAGTCGAACATGCTCCGGCACCTCATGAAGAAGCACGAGGAGTTCTACGAGGCCAAGATGAAGAGCGAGCAGAGCGAGGAGGGGATCAAGCAAGAGGCGAAGCCGTTGCTCTACCAGATCACCAAGACGAGCAACGGGAAGGAGAACATCGAGAGCAACAAGAAGATCCTCCAGAGGCCGAGCGACGCCAAGAAGGCGAGCAAGGTGAAGAGCAGCCACTGGACGAAGTACGGGAAACCCTCCTTGAAGTCCAAGGTGGAGGCGGCGTCCATGTGCACCAAGCGGTTCCCCCTGCAGTACCCCTGCATGATCAAAGGCTGCGACTCGGTCATGAAGTCGGAGCGGAGCGCCTTGAAGCACTACATGGGGCACGGGCTGTCGGAGAAGTACCTGGAGCAGCAGAGGAGTCACTTCATCTTCTGCAAAAAGTTCCCCCGGCAGAAGTGCCGCTCCATCCGGAGCGACGACTCCAAGTCGGAGAACACCTCGGACCTGTCGGACAACGAGCTGACGTCGGACGGCGGCCTGGAAGGAGGCGCCTTCGGGCATTCGAAGCCCGTCCTGCGCAAGCGGGCCTCGGCGAGGTCGCCCGCCACGGTGTTCGAGAGCAAGCTGTCCACCGACGACAACTCGGACGGCTCCGTGGTGATCAAGCGCAAACGGGGACGTCCGCGAAAGCTGGTCGGGAAGTCGCTGAAGCGCAAGAAGATGCCGCGCACGACCAAAGTGGAGGTGGCGTACAGCCGGGACGACGACTCCGACTCCGACGCCAGAAACCGCGAGGACGAGGCGCCGCTGGCCTCGTTCAAGCCGATGGGCTTCGAGATGTCCTTCCTGAAGTTCCTGGAGCAGTCGAATAAGTGCGAACCCTTGACGGTGGAGGTGGGCGTCCCGGGCGCGTGGAGCCTGAGCGCCAGAGACACGTGCGTCCGGTTCAGCAACCGGCAGAACCTGAAGTCGCTCGGCAAGGTCCGAATAATAATAGACGGGGCCTTTTCGGGTGTCGCCGACCTTATGTTGAAGCAGCTGCAGGACACGCGGCCCACGGTGGTATTATGAACACAAAAAGACTCGTTTTTGTTTTTGGTCGTGAAGCAGAAGTTCGGGACTAGAATGAGTCCCGGCGGCTGCAGACTGTCCGCCACACGGGGAATATTTTCTACACATTCAGCTATTTAAAAAACAAACAATTAAATGATGAAAAAAGCAAAACAAGTTTTAAATGATCCGTAATTGTGTACAATTTTTCTTTTTCATGGAAAAGTATATAGCATGTTTTTATTTATGGGCGGAAAGGTTACCTGAACATGTGTTGATGTGAAATCGACTTTTTGGCGTCTTAATCGTCCCTGTGGGACGTAGAGGCTGAAATGAGACTTTGAAAATGGGTTGTAATGTGTGTGTGCGTGCGTGTGTGTGTTGCTTGTGATTTTAATGATGTTGATTATTGTGCGTTGGTTATTATAGTCACGCGCTGCCGCCAGCAGGCTTATTAAATGAACAGTTTTTTTACAACCACCTCGACTTGTTCTTCATTTTCACTGTTTTTTCGTGCAGTTTTCGGTGCACACACGAAAATATTATGAGATATTATTAGAAATATTGAAAAATATTTGCTCCATTCTGCAGAGTTGCAGTATTTCTCAAGTCAAAAATTTGATAATTTTGAATTAAATGCTCGTCAGAACTTTTTTGAAATAATTTCAAATCTTTTCCAAATTTAGAAAATGTAGACGTTTATCACATTTCCCTCTTTTGTAAATTTTTAACTCTCAAAACTCATTAAATGTCGCGACGGTCTCCTTTATTCATCATCTTCCGGTTAACTGCCGATTAAAAATATTGTAATTCAGTGGTGGAAATATGAATCATTTATTATTGCAATTATAAATAAGCAGAAGAATTGAAGCATTTGAATATTTACCAACTAAAATGTTACATCAGTTATCAGTTATGAACACAAAACGGACGAATACAAAGAGATGAGCTCAACTAATGGTGTTTTTAATCATGTCCATGAACTTCTAAAAGGTTTACCCGTTTTATCCTTTATCTGTAGTGCTGTTGATAAAAATGTAGATAATGTACTTCTTTTTTTTTTACGCCAATATTTATTTTAAATTTATTTTAATTATTTCCTGAGATTTAATTCTGTGTTTTGCGAGTCAGAATTACATTTGTCTTAGATATCTCGACAACCACTTCTCTTTTCTGTTAAAAATACTTCACAGGACGGAATACAGGCACAACGACAGACGTTGGTTTCAGACACGCAGTATTGATCGGCCGTCAAAGAACCAACCTTTTGTTTTAATTGACACAAAATAAAGACACAGTTTAGCAAATAACTCCTAATAAATATCGACTTAATTTATAACTGGTAGAATTGATCAACTATGACACGTAATAATTTTTATATATATAATATATTATATATATTTATGTGTAAATGTTTACATGTATATATGTGTATTTATATGTACATATATATGTAAATATATGTGTATATATATATATATAAAATAGCTTTTTGTTTGTTTATCATAGCAGGAATGCACTGGTCTTTTGGGAATGACTTGAAGTTCTTTGTGAGGGTCAAACTCCACAAATACAGCATCCCAAATTTCCCACAATGCATCTCTGATTTGACCTCCATCGCAAAACAATTTTGTGTTTGATTAAGTCTCTGAATCCAGATTATTAATATGTTTGTCTCTCAATTCTTAGCCTCAGAAGACAAACGAATGATTATAAAAAAAGTTTTAAACGATGAATACAAAAGTGTAACTTTGATAGAACGTGTTGAATTTGAAGCTATTTGTAAATACGCCCTCCAGTTTACCCGCCGGTGTTTCTGTCTGTTGTCTAAACGTGGTCCGTTTCTACCGGCTCCCACGCGGCGTCCTTTGTCGCGGGCCCGGCGGCCGCGGCGAGCGCGTTCACGTGTCCCGGCGGCTCCTGGGAACACGAGCCCTCGTGGGCGTGGCCCTCTCGGACCGGACGGGCCGGTTTCCCGCCATCGTCCGCGTTCGCCTCGGCCGACCGGTCCTCGACCCCGACGGGCGGCGGCGACCGGCCTCGGCTGTCGGGCCGCCGCCGCCGCCGCTCCTGCCGCCGCTCCTGCTGCCGCTCCTGCTGCCGCTCCCCCCCGATCGGGGCGTAGCGACGCGAGAAACACTTCCACGCGTGCTTCCACACGATGTACGCCAGCTCCGCCAGGTTCAGGCCGATGCACAGCACGGAGGTGCAGGCCATGATGGAGAGGAAGATCTTCTTCTCCGTGGCCTTGCCGATGAAGCAGTCCTCGGTGTTGGGGCACGGGCTCTCGCTGCAGCGCAGCAGGAGGGGCACCTGGAAGCCGTCGTAGATGAAGTAGAAGGCGCACAGGAAGCCGGTCTCGAAGGTGATCTTGAACACCAGGCTGAGGACGTAGGTGCAGAAGAGGCCGCCGTCGATGCTCCCTTTGTCCTTGTACAGCTTGCGGTGGTGCTTGGCCTCGCGGTGCTCCCGGTAGCCCACGTGCAGCGCCACCAGCAGCGACGGGGTGGACACCATGATGAGCTGCAGGGCCCACAGGCGCACCTGCGAGATGGGGAAGAAGCGGTCGAAGCAGGCGTTCTCGCAGCCGGGCTGCCGCGTGTTGCACACAAAGTCCTTCTGCTCGTCCTTCCACACCTGCTCCGCCGCCGCCACGTACACCAGGATGCGGAAGAGGAAGACCACGGTGAGCCAGATGCGCCCGATCACCGTGGAGTACTTGTTCACCCCGCTGAGGATGTTCTCCAGAAAGCCCCAGTTCATCTTCCCAGGGGTCTTCTGGAATGCACAAACACTGGAGATTAAATATATACAAAAAATGTATGTATTTATTTATTTATACATATATATATATATTTATTTAATATATTGTTTTATATATTTGTGTATATATATATATATATATACTTTTGTATATATATTTTATATATTTTTTATATACTTTTTTTATTTGTATATATACTTTTTCTTTTACATATATTTTATGTTTTTATATATATATATATATATATATATATATATATTAAAAAATCTCATCCTTCCTGGAAGCCATCGATTAATTTTATTATAAATTAATTACATTATTTAAAGCTGATTCAACCTCTCTGCCATATAGTTTACCCATCCATCACTCTTACCACACAAATAAAAAAAAAACTACATTCATGACTGCAGTCAAATCAGGGCTGAGTGGAATTACACACTTCGTTTCTCCCACTGTTTATTATTTCATGGATTTATTTGAGTCGATAGCACGACTCACATTTGCAAATATTCAAATAACCTCAAACCAGCCGCCCGTCCTCGAGCTATTGTGTGGACATAAAGGATGTCTTGCGTGTGTTTGCCATTGCAGAATGCTTTGTTGTCTGGCTTTATGACACACCCGTCTTTATTCTCACTTCTGGTTTAAATGTTGCTACAGGCAAATTCGTCATCGAGGTCTCGTGATCTTTTATCTGATATAGTTTGTTGTGGATTGAAACTTCAATGTTGACTAATTTCTTGGCGTAAAGGGTAAATTATATCATCAAATAAAAATTAACAGGGCTCAAAAAACGTCTGTGCTCGATAGAAAAAAAGCTTTATTTTGCAGGGTGAATGTTAAACTGTGAAATCAGAATTATAGTCGTAATCGTATAAACCTAGGAATACTATAGTCGCACACATTTATATTAATATTCTCACGGTAGAGCGTATGCATTATATATGCATAATACATGTCTACATATATGTAAAACATCCCAGCCCTATTTAGTTACTACTTCTCTTTAACTCAAATAGTACTGATAAGTTTTAGATTTTTAACCCAACTGTTAAAAAAAAAATCATTCATTGTTGAGATTTATTAGTGTAGATTGAACTATGTTTTTTTATTGGAGATTTAGGGAAATTATATTTTTTTAAATCATAATCGACTGGTTAAACACTGCACATAAGTCATGTGCTTAAATTCGAAGCCGTGGATTTATAATCCCAATAAGAAATGTAGGTATTTTGTGGTAAACAAGAAGGGACTATTTCCACCGGCGGAGGGATTCTATTCACCGACCAACTGCCAGTGATTCTCGGCGTAGTGATTCGTCGAGCGGCTGAACAGAGCGCGGTCACATAAAGGTGAGTTTAAACTATGACTTTACTTATTTTTCTTAATTATTATCGTGTGTAACGTTAGTGATGTCACAGTTATGTAACTCCTGCTTTTTAATGGCGCGGAAAAGCGTAACTTTTAAGGTTTTAAATAGCGTTAGTTAGCTAACCAGCTTAACAATTTCCCCGTTCATCTATGAACTTCTTTTAAACGAAACCTTGACCTATTTTATCCGTTATCCATACTGCTGTTGATAACAAGTAATTAATGTAGAATTTTTCTATGTGAATACAATATACTTTTTTTGTTATTTTAATTATTTCATAAGCAATTGAATGACACAAACCCCCTTAAACTGAAGGCCGGTGTTAGAGCTAGTTAGCTCACAATTGTGTGTCCCGGATGTAACTGCGTACGAGGAGCGCAAACTACGTACGAGGAGCGCAAACTGCGTACGAGGAGCGCAGACTGCGTACGAGGAGCGCAATCTGCGTAGATTAGTGGTTATCAAATGGGGTTTATGTGAGATTTACAAAAACAAATGTAAATTAGTATTTTAAATCGTTATTTTTATAAATATATATAATATAATAATAATTTCTTTAAATATTCATAATTTTGGAAGAAGATATATATCATATTTAATATATATATATATATGTTACAAAATTATATATTATTTATAAATATTTATATATAATATATATTTTTCTAAATGATATATATATACACACATATATTTTAAATATTCTATATAATATTTAAATATATATATATATATATATATCAGTGATGTACACCCTTTATAATATTTAGGAGGACCGTATTCTGCATACTGGGCATTTACTGAACATCAGACATTTTGCCTCTAGTTTTCTGCCGTTACGTCTTCAGGTAGAGAGAACAAGTTCCTCAAACTTGTCAAAACAACAACAGCAGACAGATTTACTGATAGAGCCAGATGAATATAAACTATTTAATGTTACAACTGTATGTAGTTTATTTTTAATAATTTAGACTTGATATGCTGAATGAGATGTGTTGTGCTGGTCTGCCACTAAATATTCTACAAACAAGTTATTACTAACAATTACACAACATTATAAATGGATTATTCTAGTAATCGTTGACAGGTTTGAGTGTTTCAGAAACTATATTTATATCAATGACTTTGAAACAGACGATATTTCAACATTGTTTGTGTAGATAATTCCCTGTGTTATTACTGAAATGACAATTCTGCATTTTAAGGGTCAAAAACTGCGTACGCCATGTTATAGAATTTAATGATCATCTTATATCAACTCTTATACTAAAAGGTCAAATAAAACGACTCTGAAAGAGGTGAACTTACCGTGGTGGATTTCTCCTCTGGTGTAACAGCCGGTCGTCTTGTCTGCGTGTCCTCGGCTTGTCTGCACACCTGCAGGGGACAGGTGAGCCACACCTTACCCAACCGCACTCAGAGCAAACACACAGCGGTCATATGATACCTGCTGCATCTCTCTCTCTCTCTCTCTCTCTCTCTCTCTCTCTGTCTCTCATTCTTTCTCACACACTTTCTGTTTTGTTTTCAGTCAGCAAAAAAAAGTTGATTGTAGATTAAGAAACAAGAACCAGGAAGCCTCGCTTCTTTGAAAACCCCTGTCGCAGGTAAGGAGAGAAGTGTGTGTGTGTGTGTGTGTGTGTGTGTGTGTGTGTATTTGCAGAGACAACAACCTTCACCATGGAGCTGTCCAATGCAAATACAACCTGCTGCCGGCTTGGTGTGGGGGAAGAGAACACACTGTGTGTGTGTGTGTGTGTGTGTGTGTGTGTGTGTGTTTATTCTTCCACCTGGACTGACTCATCTAATCTTGATGAGTCCGATCGCATGTCTCTGCTGATGAATATCACATGTCGTAAGCGTCTTTGGGTACAGAGAAAAGCGCTATACAAATCAAAATTATTATTATGTCACCTCAGGTCTCTTAAATATCAGTTTTCCTCTTAACTGTAAAATCGTAAAACCTGTAGGTCGTGCTGTTACGAGGGTTCATATCATCTTTATTTGTCACAAAGCTAGAATTGATCAATTAGGAGACTCGTTGCAGTACGCTACTTCCACCACTGGGAGGCGTCGTTTTCACTTAAATACTAAATCTACTCTTAACATTGTTTTAATTGAACTTGATAATTTCTTGTGGTTGAAACATGGCCGTACAATAATAATGAATATTTTTATTTTAATAAAATCACAAGTATGTTTGTACAAAAGTAGAAATGTGATAACATACCCCACGATGATAAAAAAAAACAATGATGATAAAGAAGGGAGAATGATTTTCATGATTTTTCTTCTTTGCTTTTACACTTAAGTCATCAAACACCTTCATAACAGACACAATGTAGATATTACAATTCAAGATTTGTCATTTATTAATCACTTTTAATGTGCGGTCTTGTAGCTCCACTGCCTCCGTCTGCCCAGAGACGTCGGCGAGGACGACGTCCTCCTGGTTGGACGGCAGCGTGTGAGCTGCTCTCCTCCATCTGGACTGAATTCATGGATCCATTCCGTGTTGTCGACCATCCACTATGGCCTCGGCTGGCGGCCTTTTTAACAAGGTCAGATACTCCACACTGCTGCTACAGTCAGAGCCTTATGCTGTGTTCACAACGGACGCGGCGAAAAAATTCTCGGCACGTCTCGACGCGCGGGGGCGTGGCTTATCGCGCCCGCTTCTTCAGCCATATGAACCTTTTCCTTAACCAGCCTGAGATGTCGTGTCTTCACTTGTCGCCCTGTGAGACGCCCTGCTGCCCCTCTCTCTCCTTCTCTCTGGACTCTGCGGTCCTGACTTCCACGGCCCTCCGCCCCTCCGCCCATGTTCCCACTCGTCTCCCGCGGAGTAAACACGAGTCGAGGAACGACAGGACCGCAGAGAGCTTCCACTTGTTAGTGGACCGAGCTGCTCTCTCTCTTCTTCTCTCTTTCATACGTGTCTCTCCACCTCCGGTGGCAGATCTCCTCTGCCATGAAACACATATGCCGGCGGTTGATTCATTTAAAGCGTTCGGTTTAAAACGTATCAGGTAGTCCCACGGCTTCTCCGACGCTTCTTCTTTATCGCTACGGTTTCGGTAAGTAAAGAGTCGTGTCATAAAGTTCGGGGTGCCCACAAACGGCGACAATAATCTTTTCCTCCACTTTCTAAACGGCAGAACGATGATGAGCGGAGCTACTCAACGCTGATTGGCTGACGCAACTATGACTCAGCGTTTTTGCTGCTTGAGTTGGGAAATTTCAACTCGCGCGTCGACGAGCTGCGTCGGTTCGCTCTGTTCGCCCCGCGACACGCTCTGTTTGTGCTGCTTCAAACGCGCCTGACGCGCCGCTCGCTGGAAAATACGCAGCTTCTACGCAGCTTTGTATGTAATCTCGACGTGGGTTAGGGTTTGTGTGCGTGAACACAGCATTACGCCCCACAGACGCAGGGAGGCGACCCTCTAGTTCTCTACGGGAAACTATATGTTCAGAGGCAACCACATTACATTTTAATAAAAGAAAAATATATATATATATATTTGAAATATGTATTAATATTAATATTTAATATATATTTTTTATATATGTATGTAATATATAATGCATCTAAAAACTGAGGGCAGTAACTACCATGTTTTAATCTCTGGTTTCACCCCCTGTGCAAATTAGTTTAAATGTATTTAGTATTTTTTATATTGACAATTTGTTAAATTGTACATGTGCACTACATAGTTGGTAGTTTCACTGAAGCTTTATTTTTTAAATAACTTAATTGTGGCAGGTGAAAGTGTTCTTGGAGAGAATCTGTTGCTTATGCAAGTTTCACTGTAAATGTAGTTTTGAATGTGTTGTACTGGAGTTTCCCCACTAGAGGGCAGCAGATGACCCACTGCTGTCCTAATGCTGCCTTCATGGACTGTAGGAAATACAAGGTTTTACTCTGTGCTGCCCATGTAGAAGCTGATTCATAAAACAAGACAACTGTATTTGTTTTACTTGTAAAAGAAAGACTGCACATTAAGAATATAATAAATACTGTTGTAACCTCGAGTGTCCACTAGGTGGCACCGATTTAAAATGGCCAGTTAAGATTATTATAACTAGTTTTGATCATTGAAGCTAGAATAAATAAAACCTTGTCTGGAAGATTGAAGCTTAGAGACATTTAGTACCAGACTCTGTTTATGAAATTAGTTTCTGTTCATATCCAAGGAACTAAAACAGATTCAATCTTTTTTTAATACAAAATGTGTTGTCATCATACAGAGAGCAGCATTCAAATGTAAAACTAACCAACATGTGATCAGACCTCAAACACAACGTCATCTCTTCTGTCTCTCGTCAGTGACTGAGACCATGAGGCGTTCAGGGACTGGAGTCGGTTCAGTTCAGTGTTCAGGGTCCGGTGTTTGGCTCCATCTTCTTTTTATCTTCATTTATTTGCCTGTAAAGGCTCAGAACATTTTCATTTCTTTAAAGCAGCAAATCCTCTCATTAAAGGAACTGCAATCGGGCTTTATGGTATTTTTTTTTAAAAACTAGTCGTAGAAATCCTCCAGTTTAAAAGTTCCCTTTTTAAATAAGTCAGTCAGGGATTTAAAGAAATGTCATCGCCTGAAGGGATTAGAACAAAAAAAAGATCTTAAATGCCAACTTATAACAGTTATTTTAAGATTAATTAATTTGTTATAAGCTTCTAAAATACTATTTAAACGACGTCGAAGGAAGTGTGTGTGTGTAACTATTCTATGCGCAGCATCAATAAAACAATTGTTAAAAATCAGCTATTACCTATTAACATTCAGGATTTAAATAGTCAGTTTAGTCATAAATAATCAAATCATCGTCGCACAAAGTCATTTATGGTGCGGCCTCCAGTGTGCGTGTGCGTGTGCGTGTGTGTGTGTGTGTCAGCAGTCGTGGTGTCTGCTCGTCCTGAGCGAGCGCAGCTCGTCCTCCAGGTACGAGAGCCGCTCCAGCAGCGCGGCGCGCTCGGCCTCGGCCTTCTGGCCGGCCTGCCGCCGGGCCTCCTCCACCTTCCTCTGGTACCAGCGCTCCATCTGCGCCGACACCGCCTCGAAGAAGTACTGCGTCACCTCCTGGGCGTGCGCGTTGTCCCGCTCCCGAGCAAAAGAGGCCCCGCCGGGCCGGTCCCCAAAGACCTCCAGAGTCCTGACCCCCGCCGCCCCCCTGGACTTGGTCCTGCTCTGCTTCTTGTGGCGCCCCCCCCCTCGGTCCCGCCCCCGCTCCCTGGGCCCGGCGGTGGCGGCGGCGGCGGCGGCGGCTTCGGGTCTGCCGCCGCGGCGGCGCTCTGCGGCCGGAGACAGGCTGCCGGCCCGGTGGTTCCCGCCCCCCCTCGCCCCGCCGTAGTCTAAGTCCCGGTTCTCCCTCTGGGCGCCAGCGCAGATACCGGGACGCTCCTTGGGCCGAACCACCTGGACAGACGACGGGGGGATCCTGGCGGCCGCAGGAGCGCCGACGTCATCATCATGAGTCTTATCGCCGTCTGAAAAGATACGATGGGAGCTTTTAGTAGTGTAGATATATATACACATACACACAGAATATATATATATATACACATATATACACACACACACATTATATATATATATATATATATATATACACATACACACAATATATATATATATATATATATATATATATATATACACACACATAATATATGTGTATGTGTATATATA
The DNA here is from genome assembly GCA_036178185.1 of Liparis tanakae. NCBI lineage: Eukaryota > Metazoa > Chordata > Actinopteri > Perciformes > Liparidae > Liparis > Liparis tanakae. Next base: position 18,626,720 of record CM070101.1, read on the forward strand.
TATATACACACACACACATATTATTTATATATATATACACATACACACACATAATATACATGTGTATATATATATACATATATATATACACACACATATATATATACACATACATTATATATATATATATATACACATACACACACATATTATATATATATATATATGTGTACACACATATATGTATACATATATATGTATGTATATATATATATACATATATGTATACATATATATGTGTATGTGTGTATATATATACATATATATATGTACACATATATATGTATATATATATACATATATATATACATATTCCACCAAGTTTAAGCTGCGTTCAAGGACCGTGGGAAAGTGTGTAAATCTGACTCTTCTGTCCGTTACCTGGAGAGCTCTCCACATTAACCACAAAGTAGTGGTTGGCCGTGCCGGGCTCCGGGGGGGCGGCGCCGTCGTGGCGCTCCGGGCTCCGGGCGCCGCCCCCCCGCGGCGTGCTGCAGGCGGCGCTCAGGCTCTCGGCCGCGGAGGAGGAACGCCGCGGCGTGAGCCGGAGGTCCGTGTCGTGCAGCTTGGACAGACACCAGCTCTTCAGCTCGCCGGCCAGAGACGCCTGCCGAACGAGTTCACGCGGTCGGCGCCGACGCATCGGCGACCACCGCGGAGCTCGCGATTGGTCGTCGTTGGTTACCTGTCTCCTCTCCGCCTCCAGCCTCTCCTGCAGCGCTCGCCGCTCCGTCCTCTGCAGACACTCGGTCCTCTCGGCCGACACGCGCTCCACCGCCATCTTGTCCAGGGCTCGGATCTGGGGGGCGGGGGGCGACCGCGAGTCGTGAGCGCAGCTAGGGCCGTTAGCACGTTAGCGGGCGCCGTTAGCACGCGTCGTTACCTGGTGTTGGTTCTGGCGCTCCAGCTGGCCCAGCTTGCCGTTCATCAGGTTTTGGACCGTGTGGATTTCCGTCTTCATCTCCTCCTTGGTGGCCTCCAGCCGGTTCTCCAGTTTACTGATGAGAGGTTCGCAGCGGCAGCCGCTCAGCGGCGCCTGGAGCGCGGCCCGGAGCGGCGCGTTAGTCTCTGACCCGGTCAGGTGACCTAGCCTCTGACCCGACCTTCTCTCCGCTGAGCCTCACCTGCATGACCTTGCCGTTCCTGCCGCGGTACAGAGTGTAGAGCTGATAGGCTTTGTAGTTGTGCGGCGGGACGTCGGCGCCTCGCGGTTTGCATTTCCTCCTGTGGGCGGCGGCGGCGTCTCTGCGGCGCGGCGGCGCGGACAAAGACGGCTGGAACGCCAACGGAGTGATTACTGCGTCTTAAAGGGCCAGCGCTCTTCCACGGGAGGAGGCGGAGACTCCGAGGACCTACCTTCTGCTCGTCGTTCCTGTCCGCCGTCTCGCCGTGTGGGCGGGCGCCGTGGTCGCTGCTCTGCGTGTCGTCCGCGGCGCTGTCCTGCAGACAGAGAATTAAACATCGTTACCAGAAGGAACTAGACGAGCTCGTCGTTGGGTACCCGGTTTTCAGAAAAGTGACACTTATGTAAACCGGCACGGAGATTATTGTTTTACCGCTCTTCTAAAACAGCGTTTTAATGTTTCTGGATACCGGTTTCTCTTCCAGTTCCCGTAGAATAATGGCGTGCAGCTGGTGACATCATCAGCGCCGCTCTGTTCTCACCTTGCGGGGCAGCATCTCGTCTCTGGGCACAGACTGAGCTCTGCCCTCGGCCTTCAGCTTGTCCCTCCTCTTCCTCGCAGTCCTGCCACGCACAAAACGCTGCACAACAAAAGGAGTCACGGTGTAGACCATCATTTGTATGTGTATATATATATATTTATATATATGTATATATGTGTATATATATTATAATATATTAGATTTATATTATAATTATATATTTATAAAAAATATACATCATATGTATGTTATAAATATTATATATTTATATTGTTATACATATTATAACATTATTATGAACATATATGAATTTATATTATTATAAATATATATTTATAAAATAAATATGTATAATACAAAATACATGTATAATAAATATTATCTAAATAGATATTTATATTATGATAAATATAAAATATCTTGTTAACAGCTGGCTGTGCTGGTGTTACCTGAGGAGCTTTGGTCAATAGAAGAGCCACGTCTGGGTTGTTGTTTTCTCTGGCCTGGTCTAGAGCCGTCTGACCTGCCTACACACACGATATTAATCACACACACTACATTAACAACACACACACACTACATTAACAACACACTGTATGGAGTACACACCCTCCTGAGCATCGTCGATGTGGAAAGAGGCTGAACTCACGTTGTTGCAGACGTTGCTCTCGGCTCCGGCCTCCAGCAGCAGACGCACCGACTTCTTGTGATTCAGAGCAGCAGCCACGTGCAGCGGCGTGTCCCCAGCCTACACACACACACACACACACACACACACACACACACACACAGGAGACTCAGCTTACAGGCTGTCACTCAAGAGGACAAGAGAGTCAAAACAAATACAGCAGAGTTTTACCGGACAAAATTAGAGTAGATTTCAAACAGATGCCATTTTTAGCCATTTTCAACCACGAAGTGACGATAAATATCGTAAGAATTGTCACTTAACACCGGAATGCATGCGATTCAGAGCGGAGTCACATCGTCAAGAGTACGAGCGTCGGACATGTTTCCCTCCGAGCGTCGGTCCGCCCAGTAGAGCTCGGTGACGTCGGGAGGATTCTCTCTCACCAGGTTTTTGTCCGACACGGAGCAAAAGGCTCCCAGCAGGATGCGGATCACGGCCACGTGGTTGTAGCGCGCCGCCACGTGCAGACACGTGTCCCCCGCCTGGGCACCGCAAGAATCACGTCAGACGTTAAAACACTCATTTCATTTGAAAGATGCGTCACAGCGAGAATGGAAAAAAACTAAATTTGCAAAACGGAGCAGGAATGAATGGAATATACTTTATTAATCCCCAAGGGGAAATTTGGTGACACCAAAAGCAGCCCGGTAAAACTAAACACAATCAAATATAAGTATAGGAAAGAAAGAAAGTGACTGTGCATAAAGTAAAGTGTGCAAGTGAAATATAAAATACAAAATAACATAAAATAAAATATATATGTATATATACACAGCATATACACAACATATATGTAAATGTAAATATAAATAAAGCACTGTAAAATTAAATTAAAAAAAATAAATATATATGGATAATGTGCAAAATGCAAGTGTGTGAAGCTAACGACGGCGTCGCATCGCCGTCAGCCAATGAGAGGAGAGGAGCGGGTTCAGGGTGTGTGTGTGTGTGGGGGGGGGGGGGGGCGGGGCCGGAGACTCACGTGGTTCTTGGCGTCGGGCCGGGCGCCGCCGAGCAGCAGCACCTTGCAGCTCTGAGCGTGAGCGTTCTGACAGGCCAGGTGCAGCGCCGTGTTTCCTGCCTGGAAACAGACGGGCGGCGTTTCATTCACGCCGACGAAGACTCGCATTATCGCCACGTTGTCGGGAAGAAACGGTGGATAGCCGACCTTGTTCTTGGCGTGCGCGTTGGCGCCGGCCTTCACCAGCGCCTTCACCGATTGGCTGAAGCCGTGCCAGGAGACCTCGTGGAGCGCCGCGTTGCCGTCCTGACGGAGACAACGGAGCCTTCAGACCTCGGGAACCCCAGAACTACGTCGCTACGCGGTCGGACGCCGCGCCGCACGCCGCACGCCGCGTTAAACATACCGACGTGGGGATTAGGAATAAAAACGTGACTTTACGGTTTGAATCCACTTTGGGGGTAAATTCAGGTTGATTTTATGAAGTCAGCCAAAATAAAAACGAAAAATAACTTTATTGGAGGTGGTTTTAAATGAGATTAATTTCTAATATCCAAGAGGCTTTAAGGTGGAGGAGCTTTAAGGTGGAGGAGCTTTAAGGTGGAGCAGCTTTAAGGTGGAGGAGCTTTAAGGTGGAGGAGCTTTAAGGTGGAGCAGCTTTAAGGTGGAGGAGCTTTAAGGTGGAGCAGCTTTAAGGTGGAGGAGCTTTAAGGTGGAGCAGCTTTAAGGTGGAGGAGCTTTAAGGTGGAGGAGCTTTAAGGTGGAGGAGCTTTAAGGTGGAGCAGCTTTAAGGTGGAGGAGCTTTAAGGTGGAGGAGCTTTAAGGTGGAGGAGCTTTAAGGTGGAGGAGCTTTAAGGTGGAGCAGCTTTAAGGTGGAGCAGCTTTAAGGTGGAGCAGCTTTAAGGTGGAGCAGCTTTAAGGTGGAGGAGCTTTAAGGTGGAGGAGCGTGTCGCTGAGGATGAGCCTCGTTTATTAATCGAGCCCTGGAGGCGAGTGGCGGTACTGCGTGATGTTTCAACGTGTGAAGAGCTGAACTGTGACTCTGGTTGATTGTTTAGATTAAAGGGAGAGTTCTAAATTATTAATACAGCGACAAAAACAGCCGTTAAAAACGGTGAGAGGAATGTGTGTGTGTATGTATATATATATATATATATATATATATATATATAAATATTTCACATGCTTTTAGAAAAATTAAAATAACTCATTAATGCACTTTATTTCAGCTCGGAGAGACTTTTAGTTTCCTCTCGACTCCTCATGAGGGGAGTGAGCCGCCGACAGGCCGCTGGCTTCACACACGCTGACATGCAGAGTGTGTGAGTGTGTGTGTGTGTGTGTGAGTGTGTGTACCTTGTCCGGTCTGTCCAGTGCACACCCTTCCTGGATGAGGGCGCTGATGATGTCGCCGTTTCCCACCACGGCGGCTCGCTGCAACGCCGTCTGCTCGCCCTGCCAATAGAAACACACACACACACACACACACACACACACACACACACACTCACACAATGTGGATACAAACTCTCCAAACCAGCGTCCATACATTTAATCTGAGTGGTGAGATGGATGAAGACGTTAAGCTGGAGTCCAGAGAGATGAAAACAATAATAACTATTAAACATTCATGTTCAGCCCACAGAGCAGATTAGAGGAGAGGTTTGACACGAGAGCTGGAAGAACGAGGGATGAGGGACGGAGGGAGGGAGGAGGGTCATTCCAAGATAATAGATTTTGTCTAACCTCCTTCACTCTCCTGATCCTACAGCCCTTCTCTACTGCTTTACCTCATCCTCCTCATCCTCTACTCCCCCCTCCTCGCCCCCCTCCTCTCCCTCCGCCTCATCCGCCTCCTCTTCCTCGTCCACCTCCTCCTCCTCCTCCTCCTCCTCCTTTCTCCCTCTGCACCTCCTGGTCCTCGAGGAGCCCCTGCAGCTCGCCGACCACACGCACAGTGAGGCCTCCGGCTCCTCCTCCGGTCCCGAGGGTCCCCTCAAGACCACCGGAGGCGTCATCAGACCGGCGCTAAGCAACGCGCCACTATCGACCAATCAGGGGCGAGCGAGAGCTGGGAGTGGCGAGCGTGGGAACTGTACTCACGTCGTCTTGGATGTCGAGGTCGCAGCCGGCTTTGAGGAGGATACGCACGACCTCGACGTGACCTTTGTAGGAGGCCAAGTGAAGGGGGCTCCGGCCATACTGAGGACACACACACACACACACACACACACACACAACGTTAAAGATGGAGGCCGATCCCATAACAAACACACGTACGTATTATATAAACACACACTATATATACACACATGCAACACACAGACTTAAAGCCACGAGGTGTGACACAACAAGAGGAACTTCCTCCTCTCACTCACACTTGTACACACACACACACACACACACACACACACACACACACAGGATAATTACATACACACAACTGGGGGATAAGACGCTCTCATGCAACACAGCAACCGGCCTGCAGAAGAACGACGGAGCAGGAAGTCGCCGTGCAACACGTGATCCAGGTGATCCAGGTGATCCAGGTGATCCCCGCTACGCCGGCCCTTTAATTACATCCCGTGTTCCCGCAGCGTGTCTGAGGGCGCGGCTCCAGTTCCACGGCGGCTCTGAGGGTCACGTGACCTTCTGCACGCTTAGTTAGACTCTGTTTACTTGTTTACTTTACCTGTTTGGCTGACCTTGTGCTGAGTAAACCTCATCTCTCTCTCTCTCTCTCTCTCTCTCTCTCACTTGTATTTCCAGCCAGTCTTCTTTTTAAAGAACCAGATTTATGTTTCAACGTTCATCTTTTGTATTGATGATTAAAACCAGACATGCAGGTAACAGCTGGTCACCTTAGATTCTCTGATAGGCCGATATGTGTATGTATATATATTTTTTTTTCTTCTAATATATTTAAATACATATATATATTAAATTATAAATATATATTTTTTAAATATATGTATATATTTATTTTTAGATAGCATATATATATATTATGCATTACAAAATATATATATATATTAAATTATATGTATAAAATATAGCTCCAATAGAAGGATTTTCTATTTTTCTGTTATGTAAACCAAATGTCAGACAAATATATTTTAAAGAAATATATATATTTTTTTTTTAAAAGGTGCATTTTCCACTATTTACGGCCATATAAAAAAATTAAAAACCATGAATCGATTAATCAAGGGTTTCCTCCTCACTCCCTCTTTCCCTCCGTTGTTCCTCCTCCATCCCTTCATCGCTCCTGAACACTATTCCTCCGTTTCCCGAGCAGAGGAATGTTCTCTGAAACTCGGCCCCCTTTATCCAGGATTAAGTTTTCGTGGCGGCGCGCAGCCAAAATACCCAAAATACATCTGGCCGAGACGACGACATCACATATATGTCACACACACACACACACAGGCGCGCACACACACACACACACACAAACACACATAGTGTATCTGCCGGGCTCACTGGAGCTCGCCCGCCGGTGAGCCGGAACAACCCGGAGACACAAAGGCAGTAAGACGACACCCGGAAGACGACGGACTGTAAAAACGGGCCGCCGACGGGAAGAGAGGGAACCGTGTGAAGCGGACTGTTTTTTATATATATATACACAGGACTGTCTCAGAAAAATAGAATATTGTGATAAAGTTCTTTATTTTCTGTAATGCAATAAAAAATGCATTCTGGATTCATTACAAATCAACTGAAATATTGCAAGCCTTTTATTCTTTTGATTATGGCTTACAGCTTAAGAAAACTCAAATATCCCATCTCTAAATTTTAGAATCCTTTTTTTCCCCACTGTATATGATAGATATATATATATATATATATATATATATATATTAGAATTTATTTTTGTACGAAAGGGGCGGGACTTTGCCTATATATATATATATATATATATATATATATAAATATATATATATATTATCTATATATTTTATATATAGATAATATATATATTATCTATATATTTTATATATAATATATATTATATAAATATATATATACAGTATAAATATTTAAATAATTAGATACATACATATGTAAATATATGTATATATATCTTTTTATATATGTATGTATATATACATATATAATGTGTAACTATATATATTTATAATATATTTATTTATTATATATATTATATATAATATATATATTATTTTATATATATATATATAATATATATATATATATATATATATTATTATATATATATATATATATATATATATATATATATATCTCTATCTGTCTCTCTTCATCCCGCCTGTTGGAGGCTCGAGGGCGGAGGAAGCATCTGAAGCTCTTTTGTTCTCAGCTGGACAGGAAGTCGCTTCCCGGCTACAGAACCCGGCCTCGGCCCGACGAGAAGTTCACGATTCGGCGGGTGGCGTTACCTTGGTGACGGCTACTTTGGCGCCCTTGTTGATGAGCTGCACCACGTTGTCGGCGTGGCCCTTGTGCGCCGCCACGAGGAGGCGCTCGGAGAGCGCGAGGACCTCAGCCGCGTCCCGCTGGCTCATGGGTCGGGGGGGCGGGGCTCCGGCCGGCGTTTGCTCCGCGGGATCCGGCTAACTCATGGCGAGCGGCGGACGCAGGCGGAGCTGGGGAGGCTGCCAGAGCTTCTTCTTCTTCCTCTTGATTAACAGCCGCACCCCTGGCCAGGTGGCCTCCTCTTCATCCTCTCTGCTGCTGGAAGAGGAAACACACGCGTGAAAACAGGAAGAGGGCCGACTTCCTTCTGACCAGGCTGCACCGCTACGAGTACTAGCAGTAGGATGCTAGTAGTAGCAGTAGTACTAGCAGTAGTATGTGTACTAGCAGTAGTTGGTGCGGCCTCAGAGATACTCTAGGACACGAGGAGTGAAGAGGCAGCAGCGTAACGTAACGACATTTGAATATTAAATCTAAGATCAGGAAAATAAAATAAAGATGTTCCGGCCCCCTGAAGAGATCCATGAAGCGTTCACATCCTGATGTCGGCCTCGTTCCACAATTCAACCCCACAATAGAAATAATCTAGAGATTCTTGTTGTGCTTATTATAGTAAAATGACTCGAATCATAAAGACTCGCGGAATAAAAACATCTAAGAAACTTGCTGTTTAAATGCCTTATCTCCCCTTTAATGAACCTAATGTCCCTGAATGCATCTCAACTCTACATGCTAGGCGTTGCGTAACTCGGCGTGTGAGGACGTAGAGCCGGCGGCCGCTGCGTTGACTCGACCTCGTGACCTCGTGACCTCCAGGATGATCACAGCCTTGTGAAACTTTACAACCACTTAGCGGAAACAGAGGATGAATACGACTCGGGTAAAACGACAAGTTCCCTCCTGCTCCTCGGGCCGGAGACGACTCCCTGACCCCCTGCTCTAGAGGACCCCTGCTCTAGAGCAGTGGTTCTCAAATGGGGGTCCGCGTACCCCTGGGGGTACGTGAAGGCACTCCAGGGGGTACGTGAGATTTTTTTTAAATCTATTTAAAATTAGCATCCATTAAAAAATCCTTTAAAAATAGTTATTTAATAAATATTTAATAAAACAAAAGTGTAAGTTCATAAACTGAATTGTATATTAAGTAGGCAATTTAATTTAATTAACCTAAAAACCCAGAGTCCCCCCTCCCACCATATCAGGATGGTTTGACCCAACGTGGCACACCACGGAGCGTCTCTCACTGCGGCTCTTAGCTGCTGAAACACGGACACACACCCCGTCTCTCTCACACACACACACACACACACACACACACACACACACACACACACACACACACACACACACACACACACACACACCCCGTCTCCTCTCCTCGCGTCGCTAGAGCTCCGTTGCAGGCGCGCGCCTCGTTAGTGTGACGCGCGCACATAGCGTGGTTTGGAGCGTAGTGAGCGTGACACGGGGGGCGCGTACCCCCCCCCCCCCCCCCCGACTCCAGAGGTATTTAAACAAAAATTGGAGGCACTTTTTTTAAACTTGTGAAACATTTAATCTTTGTTCAAAACAAATAAATATATTTATTTAGGCGTGCAGTTCATGAGAAAGTTATACGAATGGCAAAAATAGGCGGTAGTCTCCGGATTTAAACTGTTTTCTTAGATTTTTTAAAAACAAAATACAAACAGAAAATAGACAATTATATTAAACTTTATTCTTATTTTTTATAACATTTTATTTAACAACTATTAAAAACTTTGTTTTTATTATTCAAAATTAGATGCATCTATTGTTTACAGTACATGTCATACAGCTAAGACGCAACAAAGAACAAGCTATTAAATTATTATGTTTATCAAATTATTAGAGGACATTATGGGGTGTGTGTCGCCAGGGGCAACATTATACTTCTCAGGGGCAGCGTTGACCTTTGCCCTCGGGTATCCTGACGCTGAACAGACGTGTGCTGACGCACAGCGGAACGCAAACCGTCGGCCAGCACCAGTCGACAAAAACAACCAGTCGCACAAAAGAAAATGTAAATCCAACGTCAGTGAAGACGAGGCCGCGGTCTGGAGGAGCGTCACGAGCCGAGGCAGCGTGTGAACGGGAAGCTGAATGACATTAGGGGGGGGGGGGGGGGTCTGCATTCCAGTAGATTCTCCAGAAGATCTCGACCCGGCGCACAAAGCAGGCCTGGCGCTCGCAGCTAGGCAACGGGGGCTTTTGTGCAAACGCTCTTCTTTTTTTTCCCGGGCGCTCAGGACAAGAAATGCCGAGCCGTCTCTTTTCACACGGTGCGGGGAGGAGGAGGAGGAGGAGGAGGAGGAGGAGGAGGAGGAGACCGATCGACCTGGAGGAGGAAACCCAAACAGACGCCTTCTGTCCGGGTTGTTTACTCCTTGGGGTAAAAGAAGAAAGAGAAGGTGCTCGGGGGGTGGAGACATAGTTCTGTGATACATGTCGGGGGAGGGGAGATAGACTAAATAAAACTACCTGGGAGAAATGGACCCTTTAGTACTTTAATACTACAACAAAGAAACATCCAATAAGTGCTCCAACGGAGCTTCATAGTCAACAGAACATGTTTACTCGGCAACGTTCAGGGACAATCGGAACAAATATACGCAATCCTTGCCGATTCTTTCCCATCCTCGTTTCCTCCAATAAAAAGTCTTTGATCCCGACTCAACTCGCCGGCTTCAGAGGCAGCACCTTGCTCCCGTCCACATTTTACTTTCACATGTTTTCTGGAACTCCTTCTAGATGGAAACTCGACTTTTATATTTGTATAAACACAGGGTTCTTACACATTTTCACCGATGGATTTCCAGGACTTTTCCAGGACTTTAAACCAAATTTCCATGACCAAACTGAAATCTCGGTAAAAACATGAAGTATTTAGAACATTTTACGTATTGAGAGAGTACGCCGGCTTATATTTTGAGCGTTTTCTATAAAAAAAAAACTTAATTATTTCAAACTCGGCGTAAATGAACACGTGATTATAACAACATTTCCATGACTTTTCCAAAACTTTTATGATTTAAGTTTTTTCCATGACTTTTCCAGGCCTGGAAATGACCATTTTAAAATCCCATGACTTTTCCAGGTTTTCCATGACCGTACGATCCCTGTAAATCACCATTTTAAGACAAACTCTGAAGCCGGGACCAAACGGCGTTCCCGAGCTCCTGAGCTCCCTGCTTCGCGTTCATCACCTGGAGGGAGACGTCTGGGGAGTCCGAGGTCAGCAGCCTGCAGAGGTTGACCTCTGGGACACCAGCGGCCGCGCAACGGACCTTTAATCTGAAACGTGACCTCGTGACCTCTGAGACTCCAGGAAAACCAGAAGAGTCGTTTATAAAACCGAGTTTCAGTCCCAAAGCTGAAGTTATATGAGGGGCCGGACTTTATTGTGTTTAAACAGCCCAAGAATGTGACTCCGCCTCCACCGCTCATCTAGAGTCTGAAGGTAGACGTTGGACCGGACCCTCGGGATGACGCAATACTCAGACACTCGGCGATTCAATACGGGAAGAAACGCTGAGCCGACGTTAGGAGGTTAAACACGTTCGTGAAAAATGGATTTATTCCAAGTTTCTGACAAGAAAACAGAATTTTTACGATTTCGTTTGAACGCATCGTGCATCGTAACGAATCTTGGCCCCGGAGCCTGAACACATCGCAGAGCGACTCAGACGGCTCCGCCGACACGTTGGATCTTGTGTGATTCTCTTCATTGGGAGGAACAGCTGTGATGGGAGGCCACCTGACCCAAACTTGGCGGAAACGAACACGTGATTATAACAACATTTCCATGACTTTTACAAAACTTTTATGATTTAAGTTTTTTCCATGACTTTTCCAGGCCTGGAAATGACCATTTTAAAATTCCATGACTTTTCCAGGTTTTCCATGAGCGTACGAACCCTGAGCCTGACGCTCAGACGGACTTCAAGGGATGATGTCATCGTACTCGAGCCGTTGCCGGGTGATCTAAACCTGCATATTATATACAACTGCAAGTGAAGGCACCAGAAGGGACAGCAGTCGTTCCTCAAAGATATATTGAGGATACTTTATTAATAATAATGCATTTTATTTTCATTAAAAAAGAGGATCAGAGCGCTACAGAACCAGCAGATAGATCAAACAAACTATACTGGAGAGGAAAATAGCTTTAGGGCCGAGTGGTGTGCACAGCCAGGCTTTTTATTACTTTATGACATATTTAATAAATCATCTAACCTGCTTGAGGAGTCCTAAACTCACGAGTCGGCCTCGGTTAGACGTCTGAAATAAAGTGTGTACGCTTCAGAAATGTTAGCGCTTGGTTCTGGATGCAGTCGGTTGGTTTGTTTACACTCGGCTCTAACGGGACAATAGAAGCCGTTTTGAGGTGCGTTCCCTCGGCGGCCCGTGTGTCCGTCAGGACGGCGAGGAGCAGCCGACGTCACCGCCGTGCCGAGGGTTTGAGAGGCGACCCCTCTGACCCCGGGAGGAGGACCAGAGGAGCAGCGCTGCATTCTTTCCTTTTAGATTACAGCCGACAGATGATAATCTGAAGAGGGAGCGAGGGGCTCGCCTGCTGCCCCGCCCACTTTGACAAGAGACCTGCAGCACGAGAAGTCTGGAGGCGGAAACTTCTGAAGAGGGGAGCCGACGCCAAGTCTTTTTCACCTGTATTCTCTCTTCTGACCACCAGGGGGCGACTCCTCTGGTTGTATAGAAGTCTACACTTCATGTTTTAAAGCTGCATTCTCTCCTGACCACCAGGGGGCGACTCCTCTGGTTGTATAGAAGTCTATGCTTCATGTTTTAAAGCTGCATTCTCTCTCCTGACCACCAGGGGGCAACTCCTCTGGTTGTATAGAAGTCTACACTTCATGTTTTAAAGCTGCATTCTCTCTCCTGACCACCAGGGGGCGACTCCTCTGGTTGTATAGAAGGCTATGCTTCATGTGTTAAAGCTGCATTCTCTCTCGTGACCACCAGGGGGCGACTCCTCTGGTTGTATAGAAGTCTACGCTTCATGTTTTAAAGCTGCATTCTCTCTCCTGACCACCAGGGGGCTCCTCTGGTTGTATAGAAGTCTATACAGTGACTTCTCTTGATGTCTTCCCTCAGTAAACATGTAAACATGAGTTTATGTCTCAGTCTCTAGTCTCTAGTCTTCTTGTGCTGCATCATGTTTTCACTGATCTAATGAAACACACTAAAACACAACCACGTCCTGACGGGTCTCCTCACACAGCACCTACAACACAGGTGGAGGTCACCTCCAGGAGGTTCAGCTCCAGGAGGAGGTCACCTCCTCCTGGAGCTGAACCTCCACTCAGCATCAACCGTTAAACTGAATCCGTTACCGTAGCGCCTCGGAGACGACGGGCAGCGTCTGCAGGTCCACAGGAGAGTTCTACCGCCGACATGTTGGCAGAGCAAGCGGAACGAGACAGGAGGAATATCCAAAAGAACCAGTATTCCTGGTTTGGGGCGTTTCTTTCTACGAAAGCCAGCAAAACGAGTCCACTTCCGTTCGTCACATTGTTACGACTTTTCAAAATAAACTTCAAAAAGGAGACGACAAAAAACACAAAGTTAGGTTTCTGAAATATTGCGAACGTCATAGTTTTGTTATTCCAATGGACTGAATTCACCTGGAAACAGGCCTCCTGCATCTCGGTACCATCATGATCCGTTATAAAGGACTGTCTCAGAAAATTAGAATATTGTGATAAAGTTCTTTATTTTCTGTAATGCAATTAAAAAAAAAGAAATGTCATGCATTCTGGATTCATTACAAATCAACTGAAATATTGCAAGCCTTTTATTCTTTTAATATCGCTGATTATGGCTTACAGCTTAAGAAAACTCAAACTCTAAATATTAGAATATCATGAAAGAGTATTCTAGTAGGGTATTCAACTACTTGAATGTCTCATTAACTGGAAACACCTGCGAGGGGAAAAGAAGCAGCGGACAGTTCAGAGGGTCCAAAGTCCTCTTTTCAGACCAAAGCAAGTGTTGTGTTTCATCTGGAAGTCAAGGCCCAGAGTCTGGAGAAAGGCTGGAGAGGAGCAAAGTCCAAGTTGCTTGAAATCCAGTGTGAAGCTCCCAGTCAGTGATGGTTTGGGGAGCCATGTCAGCTGCTGGTGTTGGTCCACTGGGTTTCATCAAGTCCAGAGTCAATGCAGCTGTGGACCAAGAGACTTTAGAGCACTACATGCTTCCGTCTGCTGAAAAGCTCTATGGAGATGAGGATTTCATTTCCCAGCATGATCTGGCACCTGCCCAGTGCCAGAACCAGCAGTAACTGGTGTCCTGACCATGGCATTACTGGCCTCCATTGGCCTGCCAGTTCCCCTGACCTGAACCCCAGAGAGAATGTGTGGGGTATTGTGAAGAGGAAGCTGAAAGACACCAGACCCAACAATGCAAATGAGCTAAAGGCCCTAGTGAAGCATCCTGGGCATCCATAACACCTCAGCAATGCCACAGGCGGATTGCCTCCATGCCACGCCGCATTGATGCAGTAATCCGTGCAAAAGGATTCCCAACAAGTCCTGAGTGCATTAATGGACATTTTACAATGTTTGATTTTGTTTTGCTGTTATAAATCATTTTTTTTACTTGGTCTGAGGAAATATTCTAATATTTAGAGATAGGATATTTGAGTTTTCTTAAGCTGTAAGCCATAATCAGCAATATTAAAAGCAATATTTCAGTTGATTTGTAATGAATCCAGAAAGCATGACATGTTAGTTTTTTTAATTGCATTACAGAAAATAAAGAACAATATTCTATTTTTCTGAGACAGTCCTGTATATAAAACGTGTAGGGTTAAGGTATCCAAGTTACACACACACACACACACACACACTAGATGTGAGGGATCAGTGACATGACGATTTAGTGTGTGTGTGCGTGTGCGTGTGCGTGTGCGTGTGCGTGTGTGAAAAGCTCCTTCCATCGTTTCACTCAGAACTCAGCCATCTGTCTCTCCTGCCCCGTTCAGGGACCTGGAGCCAGAACCAGATTAAAACAATACTTTGACCCCCCAGCTAATCCGAAAGAAGTGTTCCAGAACCAAAGAAGTGCTCCAGAACCAAAGGAGTGCTCCAGAACCAAAGGAGTGCTCCAGAACCAAAGGAGTGCTCCAGAACCAAAGGAGTGCTCCAGAACCAAAGGAGTGCTCCAGAACCAAAGAAGTGCTCCAGAACCAAAGGAGTGCTCCAGAACCAAAGGAGTGCTCCAGAACTAACAAGCTAGCTAATTAGCCAGAATCCCAAATGAGTGAAATCTCACGATGTAATCCACAGTCTAAAACTCTTGTTCACGCTTTATTTCTGCGTAGGAAACGCACGACGACGCACGATGATCCACAGATCAGAACGCAGTAGCACTATTCAAACGGGACGTCGCTCGCCGCTAACTAACATACAGCTTTATTTATTTTTGTACGAGATATATATATATATATATATATATATATATATATATATATATATATATATATATATATATATATTATATTAGAATTTATTTTTGTACGAAAGGGGCGGGACTTTGCATATATATATATATATATATATATATATATATATATATATATATATATATATATTATCTATATATTTTATATATAGATAATATATATATTATATAAATATATAATATATATAGATATAATATAAATATATTATATATATTATACTATATATATTATAAATATATATGATCTATATAATATATATACGGACAGATAATATATATATATATATATATATATATATATATATTTTCTGTCCGTGACAGGCTGTTTGCTAATCCTGAGGTCACTGTTGGAGATAAACCTTGTCCGTGTCGTTTCGTGCGACAGCTGTTCCAGATGTGAGGGCCATCTTAATAAATAGTTCAGAGGTCAACATAAACATTAACAATAAACATAACAACAAAGTGTGCCCTTCAGATCAACCCTGCTGTCGGGAGGAACGTACGTTACTTTGAAACAGCAGAATATGTGCGAGGGATTATTCGACTATTGTTTTGACATCTTTATTAAAGTTATTACACAGACATTAAAACATCAGCGAGGGACAAGGGTAATAAAGCTCGGTGGATGAAGGTGAAATAAAGCGAAGACTGTTATGTACATAAGTAGAGAAAAAATATAGTGAAAATATTCCATAGAAATGTATAAAAAAGCACCAATGTCCATCAATAGAATCACAAATAAACCGCCTAGACACACGTCTAGTGTTCTGTAATGTTTTATACTTGGAGATTAAGTTCAACCCCACAACAAACCAATAAAACATCAAATCAACACTTCTTGAATGCAACAGGCGGACAGGAAATACACCAAACTCACAGAGTTGGTCAAAAAGAAGTTTCCTGGTTCCTCTCCCTCTTCACACGCTCCCAGAGGACGTGGGAATGCTCAGAGTCGGCCTTGTAACAAGGAAACTTCCCACGGGAACCGAGTGTGTGGCGCCTGCAGGGCGGCGATGTTGAGGCGATGTTGAGGCGATGTTGAGGCGATGTTTAGGCGATGTTGAGGCGATGTTTAGGCGATGTTGAGGCGATGTTGAGGCGATGTTTAGGCGATGTTTAGGCGATGTTTAGGCGATGTTGAGGCGATGTTTAGGCGATGTTGAGGCGATGTTTAGGCGATGTTTAGGCGATGTTGAGGCGATGTTTAGGCGATGTTGAGGCGATGTTTAGGCGATGTTGAGGCGATGTTTAGGCGATGTTTAGGCGATGTTGAGTATTTTGTTTGTACACTAGGAGAACATCTTTATCAAGACAGTTTCAGAAGTGAGCTCTGAATTCTTCGCAGACCAACAGAATGCAAAATTCACAAAGTTATATTGAAACGGAACTATTGTTTATCACAATTTATAGAAAGTTGCAGACTTTACTCAATCAAAACGACTAGCGTTGCATCATGGGAGTTCGTCACCTTTGCGTCATTACAGTCACATGCTGTCTGTTTTTCTCAGGGAGGCTTTGTTTATCACAGATCTCGCCCTTTATTACGTTAAAACTACTTTCTGTGTTTCTCCGACGCCGTTTGGGACGTCCTGAGGGTTTGCTCAGCTTGTTTCTCTCGTCACTCAGAATCCAGATGTTACGATGATTTAAATCGAAAATGTGTGTGTTGCGGTGCGACCGGATGAAGGGATGCAGCTGCTCAACAGGAGGAGAAGAGCAGCTCCTGAACTCCTCCAGGGTTTGAAGAGCCCCCCCCCCTGCTCCTCAGGAGAGAAGCTCCTCCCCTTTTAGGAGCACTTTACAATGGAGGTCACCAAACACATTACCATAGCAACCACATGTGGTCGTTAAGCGGACAGCCTCACGGCCCCTCCCACTTTGTTTTGGCAATAATGCAATCCATGTATACGGAATAGAACCATGGATAACGATAATATTGGTAATATTATCAACAACTCTATTTATATATATATATATATATATATATATATATATATATATATATATTTTATTTATTTTTACATATTTTTTCTTATATATATATATATATAAAAGAAAAAAATATGTAAAATTAAAATAAGGAACAAAAAATAAATATATTTATAAAAAAGAAAGAAATATGTAAAAATAATATACATATATATATATAAGATATATATATATATATATAGAGTGAGAACATATATATATATATAAAGATATATCTATAAAATATATATATACATATACACACAAAAATATGTATATATGTATGAATAAATATATAAAAATATATAAAATATAAAAAGAAAACGTAGTACTATATATAAATATATCTGTATAAAAAGAAGATGTATAAATAAACATACACACACACACACACACACACACATATATATATATATATATATATATATATATATATATATATATATATATATATATATATATACATACATACACACAAAAGTACCAGCCAGCTGCTCTTGATGCCTGAAGTGCTTCTGTTTGACAGCCTTAACCACGCGTGACGTTCCCAGTGTGTTGGAAAGTGACGCCGAGGGTCCTAATCCAGCGTCAGCATGCGCCGCCATGAGAACGCGTTGTGCAAACACGCACAAACGAGGAGGAGCTGAAGCTGCCCGGCGCCTCCTCTCCAGCTGCAGACAGCCGAGTGTCAGCTGTCGGACGTTCACCCAGACACACAACGGTGCACGCTGCATCCCGCTGCCCCGCCTCTTTTCACTTGCGATCGTACATCACTATTTCCTGAGAAAGCTTCTTGACGGCTGAATAAAAAGAGTCACGTGGGATTTAGAGCCCGGAGCAACGCAACAGAACAAAAGACTCCAGCTCCTCCCTTTTACCAGAGACGGGGTTCTTACACATTTTGACCGATGGATTTCCAGGACTTTAAATTAAATTTCTATTACAAAACTAAAATCTCAGTATAAACATGAAACATTTAGAACATGTTGCGTATTGAGAGCGTACGCTGGCTTATATTTTGAGCGTTTTTCTTTAAAAAACATATTAATTATTTCAAACTCGGCCTAAATGAACATGTGAATATAAAAAAATTCCAGGACTTTTCCTAAACTTCTATGATTTAAGTTTTTTCCATGACTTTTCCAGGCCTGGAAATGACCATTTTAAAACTCCAGGACTTTTCCAGGTTTTCCATGACCGTACGATCCCCGCAGAGAGCTCCTCTCTTCAACGCACGTCCATTCCAACATAATCACAGGATCAATAATCACACTGCCACCTAAATTGGATTTATAAATTCTAAAAACGGTGTAAATCTGATTCCAAAGTGACATCATCGGGTCCAAACACGGCGTTAATATCCCTACAGACACCAAAGCGTGCGCTCACTCGGCTCCATCTCACCATCTGACGGACAAATCTAATCATGGCCTCTGGTACGGTGTCGAGTTTCTGGAGCATGTTAACCCCCCCCCCCCCCGTGGGCAATTAAGGCTCGTTATGTGCCCATTGTACACCTGGTGACCTCTGACCTCGCCAGCACCGGGCCGCGCTAATCGGCCCCCCGGGGACGGGAGCAGACGGACAGGCGGGCGAGGACGCGAGGGTGAATTCACAGCGTGAGAGTTTAAATTTTTTTTATTTTATAAAATAAATTCAGATAGGTAAAATAGTTGTCAGGCCAAAATCAGACATTTTTAAATGATAAATTTAGTAGATTTAACTGCCATTATTACTATTTATGTAGCTATTTGTTTAAATTATAATTATTTTTCCAACTTATTCTCAATAATATTGTTTATATTGGGAACTATGTTCGCGGGGAAATCCGGTTGTGGCAATTTTCTCCAAGATGTTTTTTCACGGCTTAAAAGATTTAAAGGTTTAAGGAGATTTATTTAGTATTCGTGTTTCATCATGCGTATTTACACCTGCGTGTCTACAGTCGAGTGCTTATGTATTTCGAGCAATTCCACAGTGGATTTGATTGCTGATGTTCACTGAGGTGCAAAAAAAAAAAGGCGAATGAATCCATCAGTAACAAAAAAAACACTGTGTTGAATACAAAAAAGAAAAGGCTTTTACCACATAGAAGGTGGAACGACGAGGAATCAGGGAAACGGGATGAATCATTGGTGTAACTTAATCTCGCATGTATTCAAAAGCTTTTCACAGTGCTGTTTCTGTTGCTTTTTGAAACTGTTTTGTTCGGTTCAAGTATTGGACAACAAAGTAACTTAAGAGGTACTCCTTGCAGCGGGCACGATATCATCATGAAATGCACTTTGCTTGCAGGCTCTTCCTGCCTTAGAAAAAGTGAAAACACACGCTTTGCTTCATCTCCCTCAGTCAGTCTCTAGACATAAACAAACCCTTCACATAAACGTGCCTTTAAATCACTACGAGCTCACAGGGACCACGCCTCCCTTCCTTTGGGTATGAACTGATGCATTGTGCCGAGGTAATATCATTAGAACACATTACTGCACAGCCTTTTGCTAATAAGCCCATATCTTGAACTGTTAAAAAGCCTCAATTTGAACCCTTAAAGAATTACATATTTAGGTTAAGCCTTAAGCTGCAGAGAAGATTTCACTTAAGCCTTCTTTATTTCACATTTCTGGGGTATTTTTTTTATTTCTACTGGCGCTGTAGCCTAATTTGCATCAGATATTGCACATGCTGTTATGCAGCCATTGGCCCGATTCATTTGTAATTTCTTAATTTATTCTCCATCCGAGATCAGACTAAAGAGATGCATTTTGTAGGAATAGTATGCAATATTTATATTATTATAATGAGCACACTGGGGGCATGAACAGCACAGACACGTAGCTGAACACAGAAGCTTTCTTGATGGATTTTAACTTAAAAATGTTAAGAAATATATATGTTTATGCTGTCAATCCAAGGGATTTGCCTATAAACACACACAATGAAAAAAGACATATGGCCATATTGGACATAAAACCAATTATTGATTTATATTGCCACCTTTTTGTATTTCTATTCAAAGCTCTACTTCTGTGCCACATAAAGTATTGTTAGATAGCTAAAATAACCTTATTTATTGATAGGCAAAAAGTGAATATTTGATATGAAATCCTGATATTTCTGAGACCCCTTGAAGGTCTCCTTACCACAGGAGTATACACGACAAAACCCGAGGGGATTAAAGGGACTTCTAGGGACGTACCCCAATATTTTTTAATAAATAAAGTAAAATAAAGTCACTATAAAACTTAACTCGCCAGAGAAGTTACCAAGTTGCCCCAGTATCGCCTCGCATAGGTGGAGAAGGGCCCTCCAGGGACTACATTCATGACGAGGGGGCGCGTAATGTCGCGAGCCGTGACGCGGCAGTGATTCGGCTCGAGGCTCGTTAGCCTCAGCGGAGCGTCACGTCCACAGCACGCAGCACGAAAACACGACGCGCGAAGTCTATACGAGGAAACCACGACACAAACTAACAGCACGACCGTTAAAAACACTCTTAATAAAACATGTGGGACTTACTTTGGAGAAGAACGTGTCGCTCGAGCGTCGTGGACTCGGGCGGAGGCGGCGTGGAAATAGTCCCGACAGCCTCGCGAGCTGCACGTTGAGTGAGAGGGAGCCACACGGCGGGACTACGCGGCCGGCCCCCCGCCGCCTCCCCCCTCTCTCCGCCGGGCTATTTGCATGTCAACAGACCCGCTGACAGGCTCCGTCAAGGCGGCCAACCGAGAGGAAGAACACTTTCTCCTCAAATCAAATGAATTCCGGTCCCGAAAACGCCCCCTTTGCTCCCTCATCTGACCCCTGGCTGACTTAAAAGTCAATGGAATAGAATATGTAATAAGTACGTCTGTTTAAGTATATAAGCTAAAAAGCGTTTTGTTTTTTTAAAGAGATGTTTTTTGTCTTTTAATCAGACCGACTTCATTTCTATGGGTCGTAATTTGTATTTCTACAGGAGCCCAGAACGGACAAATATGGAAGGCTATTTCCGCCAGTTAAAAAAAAAAAATTATGAGATAGAAAGTCATAATTATGAGATAGAAAGTTTTTTTTTACTGGCGGAAATGGGCTTCCATAGACAAATGATGGATAGTGCCATGCATTTTTCACATTATTGCGTATGGCGGATGGATACCTCCGATTCTGCCCAGTGCGGAACTATGGTGCATTATCTCTACTGACCACCAGGGGGCGACCCCTCTAGTTGTATAAAAGTCTACGCTTCATGTGTTAAAGCTGCATTCTCTCTCCTGACCACCAGGGGGTGACTCCTCTAGTTGTATTAAAGTCTAAGAGTCATATATTAAAGCTGCATTCTCCCTTATGACCACCAGGGGGCGACTCCTCTAGTTGTATAGAAGTCTACGCTTCATGTGTTAAAGCTGCATTCTCTCTCCTGACCACCAGGGGGCGACTCCTCTAGTTGTATAGAAGTCTGTGTGACTCCCTCTCTCTTGATGTATTCCCTCAGTAAACATTGGCCGTTTCTCAATCAGCGTACTTGTGCGTCCTTTCCTCTACTTGTGTCCTCGTGGACTCGTGAAACGTCATCAGTCTCAGCCCGGGTTCATGTTCCAATTCAAAGTTTGCTTCTCTCAAAGCACGGTCAAAACGCCCGGATGTGACTTGATCCTCCCACTTTACCCAGGATGCATCACAGGAGACTTGTGCGTACTCTGGCCAGCATATATCCCACAATGCATTTCACCAGCAACCGGAAACAATAGCGGAGGACAAAATAAACAACTGACGGTTGACTTTTTATAAATACTACTGTTGTTGAGTCAGGAATGTCATTTTAGGATGTTTTGTTTATTCGACTGTAAAAAATAATTTACACTGAATAATTAGAATAAACTCAGGAGCAAGAACAGCTGATGTGGTGACGTCATCAAATAAGCAGCCGTTCCAATCGCAGAAAAACCGTCCTCCCGTTCTCCCGTCCTCCCGTCCTCCGGAGTCTGGGCTCCCAAGACCAGACTCCCAAGACCAGACTCCCAAGACCAGACTCCCAAGACCAGACTCCAAAAGACACAAGTCTGCAGTCGTGTACTTTGAATTGAGAAACAGCCATTGTAAACATGAGTTTATGGCCGTTTCTCAATGCATTGAAATGCATTGTGGGATATATGCTGGCCAGAGTACGCACAAATCTCCTGTGATGCATCCTCCGGAAAGTGGGAGGATCAAGTCACATCCGGGCGTTTTGACCGTGCTTTGAGAGAAGCGAACTTTGAATTGGAACGTGTACCCGGGCTGAGACTGATGACGTTTCACGAGTCCACGAGGACACAAGTAGAGGAAAGGACGCACAAGTACGCATATTGAGAAACAGCCTGTCTCAATCTCTAGTTTCAAGTCTTCTTCTACCCAAATAGGCTTGTTTTTTGCATCCAGAGGAGTCGCCCCCTGCTGGCTACTACAGAGAATGCAGGTTTAAGGCGTGAAAGCATTTTTTTCCAACATAATTGTCAGATCTTGCCGCCACAGACATAAGTCAAAGAGTCTCTTTGAAGCGACGCCTTATTTACTGTATCATGTGTCAGCTGTAAATAAATAAATCGTCTTCATTTAAGGACGGCGACGTCTTAACGAGTCCCCACAGAGACCAGAGTGCGGCCTCGTCCTGGAGGTGGAGCTTTCCCTCCTCTGCTGCCAACCTGAGACAATATTTCCAAAAGAATGGAAGCCAGATATCGGAGAAGAGCGGATTGAATGCAGGTGAAAACCGTCGGCTCCAGATCCTCTGGTGGAAACGTCACCTGACCAGAGAGCCAGAGGAACTGGGAGCTGGTCCACTAACCCGAGGGCTCGTTCTGCTCTACCCACAATGCAAAGGGCCCAGGTGTATATTTCACCGTGAGGGGCTGAAGGGCTCCTGAGCGGAGGGGAAGATCCACAGCTCTGTGAAACGGGGAGGGGCCATGATTACACATTTTTAATGACGCATTTTCACATTCTGTCAATAGTTGGAAGAGAAAATGTGATTTTCTTGACGTGCAATCAAACAGAATAAAGAAGTCTCTCGCCGCAATCAGTTCAAACTCTATTGTATCTATTGTTGATCCATGTGATTAGTTTTAATATGTTTGTGTTTACTGTAATGGTAATGACGTTTCAAAAAAATATATATATATATTCAAATAGTATAATATATAAATATATATATAGACATGGATTTATTCATTTTAAATATATGTTTATATAGTTGCTGCTTTACTTTACTTACTTAAAAATATATATTTTTATACATTTGTATATATATATATTTATGTTTTTGTTTTAATATATAAAAATATATGGATATATACTGTGTATATTTTCTTTTTTAATCCCCAAATTTCTCAGAAAATAATATGTATATATTAAAATATATATATAGATATTAAATAAATAAATATAAATATATATATATATACTGTATATGTTTTCTTCAAGAAAAAAAAATAAAACAGAAAAAAAACAGCAACTCACAATCGAGAAGCCAGAAACCAACAAATGTGCGACTTAAATAAAGAATCAATGATTACAGTTTTAATCGATCAATTGTCAATCACCTTATCATCACAACAACAACAACATTGAAGGAGGAAGAAAAGCAAAAGAGCACTGAAACCAGATCCGTGTCATCTTCCCAACATGAACCCCCGACATGAGTTCACTTCAGTCACGCCGGCCTCTCCCCGAGGTCGGGCGTGCTTCCCCGACCTCTGTGACCTTTTCGATGTTAATCACCCCCAAAGGTCACGAAAGACGTTTTTTCCCTCATTGTCCCGTCTCTCGCTTTTCCAGAGGCGAGAATCTGATCCCTCATGACATCATCGCCCTCCGCTTTGACTCCTGAACCTTTTTTTTCCGCTGTGTTTTTTCCCCTTCTTCACCCTCTCTGACACCCGATCGTCTCTCTCGTGGGTTGAGATGAAAGCTTGAAACACGAGGAGGACAAACAGCCACATGTCAGCGTTACTACCACCAGCACCACGAGTCAGGGGTGTTTACGAGGAAAAAATTAGGAGCATTGCAAACTGTAGAAAAAAACATTACAAAACTTGTTCATTTGTCTTCATTATTTATTCTTCTATGTTTAAACTTGATGTGTTATTTAAAATACAGGAGCATCTCCATAAATTCCCACATTTCTATAATAAGTGAATTGTTATACTTGCATGTTAAAGGAAGTAAATTGTAGAAGTGTCGATAAATATAAATCTATTTTTGTTCTTCCTGTTGTTCACTCATCTGACCACATGGGGGCAATGTTGGGCGTACCAAGCTACTTTCCTCTGGTGTCATATTTATATTATAATAATGTGGAAGTATTGATTGGTGCAGCTTCACAAAAATAACCAATAATCCCTCAAACATTTGCATCTATAGTAACACGGAGACGCAGACAAAGCAAATAAAATATGCAAAAAAAAAAAAAAAATCTTTAACCTTCCTTCATTCATGAAACGTTGGGTCACATTTGCCAAGGGCCACCAAAATGAGTCTCTTCCTTCCTCGAGGGATCCAAACCCTTTCGTCACAAAACGATCCTTCTACCTGCTGATCTCTGTTTTTTCTTGTGCTGAAACATCTGGGTGGTTTTAAAGTGCATTTCACTGATGGATGCTCCGATGTTTGCTGTTGTTGCATCACTGCACGGCGGTGATGCAACAGCAGCTGACTGGATGCTTGATGCAGAGCGACAGCTTTGTGTCTCCCCGTTATGTGCATCACAAACACAGGTTGTCTGTAGAGTGCTGCACAAATATATGTATACAGTTAAAGTGAGACACTTTAGGCAAAAACATTGTTTTCTTTTCATGCACTTTTTTCTAGTTTGATTCCATAATGTTCTTCTTTCCTTTTTTTATGGCCATTGACAGTACTAAAAAAAAGAGATATAAAAAAGTCCCCTCTGTAGAAACCTTTGACTAATAACAACAACATTTTACAGAAATGTGGAAACTTGCATCCAATGAATTTTATTACCGGTTCTACTGTTTATTATTTATATCTGATTATTTGATTTGATTATGTCTCTTGTGCCTACTTTACCCCGTTGCTGCTGTAATCCTGTAAATGTCCCCACTGCGGGACTAATAAAGGAATATATTATCTTATATCAGACTTCGTTTCGTGAAATTAAGACATATTTTTTAAATAGATAACGCCTCACTTGTATATTTAAAACATTTCTCTCTGCTGTTCACGATTCATAATGTGTCAGTTATTAGAGGGGATTTAGACGCAGTATCTCAGAGCCACCAGTAGATGTCAGCAGAACACCACATGGCATGTTACACTAACTGCAGAGTTCAGAATGAGTTCACTCCTCTGAGAACTTCCGGTTAGTTAGATAGTTAGTTAGTTAGTTAAATAAAATACTGCATGTTACAGCTTAACTAGGACTGTTTGTTAAAGAATATGTGCAATACCAATCAATGCCCTGCCTCATATAACTTATACACGGTGGTAATATGTTGAGTTTGCACCGAAGTGGCCGTTAAAATCAATGAATTGTCTCCAAATTAGTTTGTTGTGAACTTCGTTTGACCTTTTGTGACTTTTATGAACTTCCAGGTAACAATTACCTTGAAAGATGGTCTTATTATAGAGAGAATAATTGATTATATACATCGGATGAACAAGCAAGGAGGAAACTTCCATTATATTAACAGCGGAGGAGATGACACCTTGCAGATTACAATCGCTCTATTTCCGTCAATGGCCCTTAAATATTTAATGCTCTTGGTTCTAACTCTCATTAGATTTGTGATGCATAGAAACAGATATTCCCAGTCCCAAAAACATTCTCCCATGAGGAAACCCTGTAACTGAGATTCGTCATCGCTGAAATGCAGAAAATAGGGAAAAAAGTCGACAAAAAAAAAATTATTCTGGGTCACGCTCAGTTCAAATCTGATCTTTCTACGTCCTGTTCAAAATCCAACTAAACTACCCCAAAGCAGTCGGCTTTGGATACACAGGGATTTGTAAACTATTTATATCGTGTTTCCTCTTCTTCTTTTTTTTGTGGTGGGGCTTTTCAAAGAAATATGTGTAAATGTTTATTAATTCATGCCAGACACAACTTTTTTTCCAGCCACAGCAGACGTCCCGAGGATGAGCCGGACATATTAGAGTGTGAGTCAGTGAGCAGATGTATTAATGAACAACAAGGACACGGCCGTGGGATCAGTTGCTGTTTCTTTTTTTATTATTTGATTATGTTTTAAAGTAGTGGTAGCATAGGCAAATCTGACGTGATTTGTTTATTTGGGGATTAGATGCGCCCAGAGTGCTCTCTAAAATCTGGATTAAAGACAGATGTGCGTGTCAAACGGGGAAAATCGTGTCCGATGCATTATTCTTGGAAGTTGTGAGTGTTTTGGGTATGGCTTCTCAGCCGCACGCCGTCGCGTCATTACGAAACCACAGGAGCTCCACGGCCTCATTGAATTCTCTCAGTCGGATATGGTGTAAATCAGGACTCGTTTAAAATGTGTGAAATAAAGTCTTTATTTGTGAAATGTGACCTGAAAGCATTACATTCTGAAATATATTTTTTTTCCGATAGATGAAGTTTGGGATGGAAGCTGATGGATCTGTAAGCGAGCTACTTCTTTCCTGTTTTTGTTTTGCACCAAGACGCCATCTGACTTGCTTGTTATGAGAGTTTCATTCCGAAATGATATGCAACTTTTTTAAATACATGAACAAAATCAAATTAAAAAAATCACATTTATTTTTTGGCATATGATTGCTGTCATGAAGCTAAAGCGCAATGTTGGCCACCGTAAAGATTACCAAGCGGGTCCCCAACCTTAAAGAAGCAGTTTGACATTTCTTTCTTTCACTTTTTTGCTTAAAGATTAGACAAAAAAGATCAATGCCGCTCTAATATCTGTGCATGAAGTACGGAGCTAAAGCCAAAAGGTGGTTAGCCTAGCTTAGCGTAAAACTGTTGTTAATAGTATAGCTTAGCCTTCTGCTAACCTTATATTACCACCTTATATTCTGGATAGACGTGTTACTAAGCTGAACTATTAGAAGGAGGAAGAAACGGCCCTAGTCTACATTGGGCTAATCTTTTGTAACCATCATAGCGTAAAAGAGTTAGCCAGCTGACTAGCGGATGACTTGCTAACTCTGCTTTCATGCGACCGTTTACAGAAAATTATCTGAGCAACGACGTCCAATCAACTTATCTGTTGATAGCAATGTGCTCTACAAGAGTGGGTTACGTTAAAGTTTACTCACTTAGTTACTTAGTAAGCTAGCTAGTCAGCTAGCTTACTAAGCTAGCTCCCTTCTCAGGAGAGCAGACGTGAGCTTTATAGACTAGCTAGGTATATTGATAGCTCTGGAGATGGACTTGCTAGTTAGTAAACTAATCAGATCTGGAGCTGGACAAGCTAGTTAGTCTAGAGCTGGAAAAGCTAGTTGGTTAACTAACTAGCTCTGGAGATGGAAAAGCTCGTAAGTTGACTATCAGGAGATGTATAAAATAATTCTGATGTTGCGTTCACTCTCCAAAGTTTCTTTCCTACATCTCTGTTCTATATAATTCATATAAATTCTAGGCCGCGTACCAAAATGTCAAACTACCGCCTTAAAACGTGGACATTTTCGCAGGTTGAAACCCAGACTTATCTGACTGTTGACCCACGTGATTAAAGAGGTCTGCTGAGAAAAAAAACAATATAAACTACGCAGTCACTCATTTTAAACCAAAAAATAAAAATACAGCCATGTTGGTGTATATAAAAAAGTAGAATAAGTTAAGGCGGTTCAAGTTGGTTACATCACCAGTAAAGCTTCCCATGTTTTCAAGTCCTTTTGAAAGAAATATACACCAATAAACATACAGCGTCGCTCTATAATGGCACATGAATCTATTGCTGCACTATAAATAAATAAATAAATGGAAAAAAAGAAACTTAGTGAACGAACAAGCCGTAAATACATGAATAAATAGAAAACTTTGCCCAGGAACAGTGCTGTGTGGTGTACAGTAGTCACATGCGGTTTATTCCTGGCTTCATGGTCGCCTCAGTCTTGTAAATGCCAACAGTAGTCCATGGGTAGGACGGGCGGCGGCATTTACTGTCACCTTAATTGAAAATTTGTCGTTAAGGGAAGACAGCCTGGTATTTAGCACACTCACTGCCTCATTAGCCATCTGCTCTGGACTTTTATGGTACTCAGATCCAAAGGTTACGGAGGAAATAGAAAGCCAAATGTATCCGCTCTTATTATTCTTGACAGTTTGACCTCGAAGAAAGAGAGTTTTAGAGAAGAGAGGGGTGTTGAGGGAAGTCTTCACAGGGGGGGGGGTTGCACCAAAAAGTTGGTTGACACATAACAACTGATATTTCTGGGGAGACCAAAACTTTTACGATTATCGTCGCCCATGTTCTCTGCTGGTCGACACAATGGCTTCAACTTCATTAGGGGTGATGAACTAGTCACGGTTTGTCTTGTTCCAGACTGTGAATTTCCATTTCTCTCCACATTGTAAAAAAACACAAAAAAACATTACAAAGCCATTTAATTCAAACTTCAATATTCTGTGTGGCACATTGCTGTTGGTAGGAACTTTAATTTCCGAATCTCTCCAGAAAACCTCTCACTTTACGTGATCAGGGTCTTCCCCGCTCAGTCCTGGTTCTGGTTCTAGTCCTGGTCCCCCCTGGACCCTGAGCTGAAGGACTACACCTCTAGTTTTTAATAGCGGCGTCAAACGAGGACCCAGTTCCCAAAGCTGTATTTCTTTTATCTGTTGGAGAGCGCTAAATTAAATCAAAAGCAAATAATTCCCCACAGGATGATATTGTATTAAAGAAATTAATTATCAATGAGTAATACTACTGAATGGTGAGAATGCAAGCAACGTTCTCCCTGCACAAGTATTTGTCTCTTCAATACCTTTTAAAAGCCTACTAATGCCCAGCAGGTTTAATTATTCAAACTACTAAACAATCCAGAAATAGGAATAACCAAGGTTGAAAGACACAGACAGTCAGAACCGCAAGGTTTTGTGGACCTTAGCGGATCCTAAACGGACCTAAACAGACCTAAACAGACCTAAATGGACCTAAACGGACCCAAGCGGACCTAAACGGACCTAAGCGGACCCCCTTTGCACACATTTGATCCAGAACCTTTTTGTAAAGCACCAGGATTAAAGCAGGGGAATGACTCTCCTCCTCTCGGGATACCAGGAGGGCAACTATGAGAGGTTGAGGTCCAACGTCTGTCTGTCGGGGTAGAGAGAGAGAGGGAAGCGTAGTTGTGTAGTCACGTAATTGTGCGATTGGTTTTATCGTCACCGACATTGGATCCAGTAAATCTTGTACACTGCGTACGTATTTCGCAGACTGATTGAGGGCAAGAATGAGCTTGTGATATAATCATGTGAAGCAGAGGAAGCAGAGGAGGAAGCAGAGGAGGAAGCAGAGGAGGAAGCAGAGGAAGCAGAGGAAGCGGTCCAGTCCGGCGATGACTTCCAGAGTTTTGAGATATTTCCCAACCAGAAGCGTCCGATATACTTGTATACCATCCTCGTCGAAACATGCAGAATAAAATCTCTCTCTTCTAAGGTCAACAGTTTTTTGTGTTTTTTGTGTGTTTTGTGTGTCTGGAACGCACACGCTCAGCAGTACACGCACCAGTACACCAGGTTGAACAGGATGTAGGCGCCGGGGAAGATCATGCGAGAGTAGGTGTCGATGGCGTGGGTGTTCTGGATGATCCGGAAGCCGCGGAGGCCTTTCTTCTTGGCGCCCCCCGGGGGCTCGTTGTCCAGGGAGAGGCGCACCACCATGCGCTCCTGTTTTTCCGACGAGTCCTCGGCGCCCACGGAGGCCCGCGTGTAGCCCGCCAGGCTGTTGGCGTCCGCCTCGCTGTACGTGCCGTCCATCATCATGGTTCTGGCGTGGGACATGCCGCAGGAGCAAGGGAGCTGCGACTGGGCGGAAAGAGAGGAGGAGGAGGAACCGGGATGAGAAGTCGAAGGCACCGATCGGGACGTAACGGCACTTACGTATACTACCGTTCAAAAGTTTGGAGTCACGTAGAAATGTCCTTATTTTCAAAGAAAAGCACTGTTTTTTATCAATGAAGATAACATCAAATTAATCATTAATACACTCTCTACATAGTTAATGTGTAATGACTATTCTCTGGTGTGTAATAAAGTCTCTACAGAGGTGTGTAGAGGCCCATCTCCATGTTCTAGTGGTACATTGTGTTATCGCCTTAGAAAACTAGCGGAGGGGTAGAAAACCCTTGAAAACCCTTTTTATGTGAGCGCAGCTGAAAACAGTTATGCTGGTGAGAGAAGCTATAAAACTGGCCTTCCTTTGAGCCACAAGAAGTACAACATTAATATTTAAAATAAAAGTCTTTATTTCTAACCTCGATGATGACTATATTATATATTCATCTGATAAATAAAAGTGAGTTTTCATGGAAAAAAAATAATTGTCTGGGTGACCCCAAACTGTGTATATATATATATATATTTGTTGTTGTTGTTAAGGTACCTGTTGCCTGGCTTTCTCTCTGAGCTTGCGGTCTTTCCCGTCCCTCACCGTCGTCAGGTAGTTGACGGCGGCGTACTCGAGCACCGACAGGAACACGAAGACGAAGCTGACCCAGAGGTAGATGTCCACGGCTTTGATGTAGGACACCCGGGGCATGGAGGCGTTGACCCCGGTGATGATGGTGGACATGGTGAGCACCGTGGTGATGCCTGAAGAAAAGAAAGATGGAGAAGGCGATCCGGAGAACACGACAGGGATGATAAATAAACAAGTTGATGGAAACACGCAAAGCTGTATCGTCTTGGTAGAGTTACGGTGCGCCAGATTTTTTGTGTGCAGAATGAACAAGAGTCAATACATGGGTTGCAATTGTGAATTTTGAAAGGTCAGCAAAAAAAGGAAACTCAAACTGGCGTGACTAGAGTTGCCTCAAAAGAGTGTCCTCAGACATTCAACACCGACCAGAGAAACGGTATTCAGAAATTGGTTTCAATCCGATTTTTGATTATTCATTTGTGTCCGCTGGTTTTGCAGAAACCAGTTCCGTGAGTCGGAACTTATTCGGAAAAGGCTTTACGATAAATATATTTATAAGTGCATCAACGCTATTGAGACAGAGACAAGAATCCACCTGTGCACAATTTCCATACGATTTATGGAATTTATACAGATTGTCATACTTCTGAATGCCCATACACAAAAACATGCATAGTTTGTTAATTAGCTTCAGCAGTTTTTTCATGTTATATATATATATATATATATATTTTAAAGCAGAGATTTACTGTCTTTTTGCTACGCCAGGCTAACCTGCATCCTTTTCATCTCAGAAAAAGGAACACATTTCCCCCAATTTGTTGGACTCATCTCGTCGCCTCGCCTCCGGACCCACGTTACATAACAGAACAGCGCTAACAGGTCCCGGCTTTACCTAATGAGACCCTGGCGGGGACGGCCCTGCGGTCGATCCAGAAGGACACCCAGGACAGCATGACCATCAGGGTGGCGGGGAAGTAGGTCTGCAGCAGGAAGAAGAAGATGTGGCGCCGCAGGGTGAAGTTGATGTACAGGCGGTTGTACCAGCCTGGAGACGGGGGGGGGAAGCAGAGGTCAGAGGTCAAAAAGAGATATGATACCGCAATAAATACGGAGCCAGGTGGAATTAAATAATCTGTAGAAATCTGGAAGGGCCGAGAAAAGAGATAATCGCATTGGATAACAACTTTTATGACAGCGGGTCTCAAATAACAATGTGAGGAGAAATATGATAAATGTGTTGAAATAGCCCCAAAAAGGTGTTTTCTTTTTAACATTAGTGCTCTAGTTTCTGAGTTGGAAAAACAACATTTCTCAGAGGAAAAGCTTTTCTGCTAATCTCGGCGGGTAAAAGCTCGGTGGGCAAAGCCAAACAATTATTTTCAGAGCTTTTGAAAGCTTCACTCAGTAGAAGCTTTCAGCTTTTATATATTTATTAATATAATTAATACATGTGACTGTGTCATTGCTTTAGTAGCACTTCTTTAGAGAGACAAAGTCCTGGTTACTGAAGTTAAAAAGACATCCATTATTGGGTTTTCACAATCAGTAGAACTTATGTACGTGAGGTCACGGTGACCTTTGACCTCCGAAATCAAGTCGGTTCAACCTCGAGTCCCGGTGGGTACAAATACGGACAAACTGAGGACATAATGCCTCCGGCCGCAGAAGTCACCGACGCTGAGGGATAGCGATGTATGTTCAGCCGAAGATTCACTGATACAAAGAATACAACAACTCAGTCCGGTCAGGCGGCTGAGCCAGTGGTTCTCAGACGGGGTACGTGAGATTTAACATTAGTCTCCATTCCAAAACCCTTTCAAATTAAATATAAGTCTAAGTCCATGAACTACATTTAATGTATTCCATATTAAAATCACACACTGACGGCACAGCGCTGTGTACAACACTTGTTTTTCCAACCAACAATTCGTTGCGATGGTTAGGGGCTGAAAAAAGGTTGAAAACCACTAAACTAAGATATGGTTCATTTTCCTAGCTAACACTTTTTTTTCACCGTCTGTCACTGAGTTTTGGAAAAAGTTACTGCTGCTAACTACTAGCTGCTAACCGCTATCCGCCAACCGAAATCTGCTATCCGCCAACCGCTAGCTGCAAACCGTTAGCTGCTAGGTCAGACATCTCCACAAGGATCGATTGCGGGTTTCGTTCGCCTGGAGAAGTTCCCAGATACTACTCGTTTACTTCGGTGGACAACTAAAAAGTTATGGAGTACCGATACCCGGCCCAGTCGCTCGCGAACATCGGTAACCATTTAAACTAATTTGACTTTGAAGAGACGGCTTCAATGGACACCGGCGACGGCGATGACTTCCAACCCACGAGCGTCTTCTAACCGCTCGTGTTCATCCAACACCGTGGAAGAAAAATGAAGACTCAACAATTGTTGGGTCTCAAGACCACTTTGAGTCCAAGAAAGGTAAAATATTGTCCTTTAGAAAGGTTTACAGGAAGAAGAAAAAAAACATTCACAAATTAAAATATGAAAAATAAGCAGTGTCTGCCATTGACAGAGTGCAGAAGAGAGTAGGCGAGATTAAATAATGTAATCTTAGTTTAACTCGGCCAACCCGATTACTCCAGAGCCTTCAACACGAGGCTCTGAACAACCCGACGCGGCGAGGAGCGCCCGGTGTTCTCCCGCTTGGTTCCACGTTGATTAAACACAAAACGTGGAGCGTACAACTGAAATATTTATGGTCCTAAAAGTACACCACTGCCTCTCGACAACACGCGGTTTTATAATAACCACTTCATCAAGTTGCTTCACACTAATTGCCCCCGCGGCCTTCAGTAGGAGCGCCCGGCGCCCACAGGAGGACTCGGGCGGCGGCGCTTTGCCCGTCTACCGGTGCTGCTGTAGAACGCCAGCCGGGAGCTGGTGTGGAACTTCTGGATGAGGAACTGAGACAGAGAGATCCGGTCGTCGGTGCTCAGGGACTCGTCGCCGCTTTTCCAGTAGAGCATCAGGTCTTCGTCCGTGTACGCATCTGAGGGACAGAAGGGAGGGTCGGTCTCTAGGGGGACGGAGGTGAGGCTTTACAGCAACCAATGACATCATAACACAGTCTTAGTAATGTATTATTGTTTGTGTTCATTCATATTCCATCGTACATGTATTTATTTGTATTCGTGTCTCGGACTATGTGATGTCATGCAATAAGACGTGGTTGAAGACATTGTGACGTCGCCCGTTGTTGACGTTTTGAAGCCTCTCGTTTGCCGTTTTGGTCGTCGCCATCTTGTTTTTTTTGCAACCAGCTCGAATTTTCCAAGATGTTGTTGTATTTATAAAACTTTTTTGTAGATTTTGATTGTTTCCTCCAGTGGCTACAATTGGAATTCGGAGGAGTGACGTAGAGACGACGTCTCTGGTAGAGACCTGTCAATCACCTTGTAGCCCCGCCCCTAAAGCGCCCCCTGCTTTATCTTCTGTGGGACTCTAAATGACCATTAAGTACTAAATGATGACATAATGCTGTATAGAAGAAGACTTGAAACTAGAGACTGAGACATAAACTCATGTTTACAATGTTTACTGAGGGAATACATCAAGAGAAGTAGAGTCACTATATAGACTTCTATACAACCAGAGGAGCCCCCTGGTGGTCAGGAGAGAGAATGCAGCTTTAACACATGACGCATAGACTTCTATACAACCAGAGGAGTCGCCCCCTGGTGGTCAGTAGAGAGAATGCAGCTTTAACACAAAGATTATAGACTTCTATATAACCAGAGGAGTCGCCCCCTGGTGGTCAGGAGACAGAGTGGAGTACTTACAGCTCTCCAGCTCCAGCGTACACGTCTGAGAGTCCAAAGGGAAACGACTGAAATCCATGTTGCAGGCAGCTGTAACTGTAACCCTGTGGGAGGAGGAGGAGGAGGAGGAGGAGGAGGAGGAGGAGGAGGAGAGAGAGAGAGAAGGGGGGGGTTAGCAGAGTGTAAACATCACCTTCTTTGTGCTGCAACAAGGCCTGCCAAGTCGCATTTGGTTGGTGAGAAAAATCCCCGAGATGACATATCTGTGTGTGTGTGTGTGTGTGTGTGTGTGTGTGTGTGTGTGAGTGTGAGTGTGTGTGAGTGTGAGCTTGCATGTGTGTGTGTGTGTGTGTGTGTGTGTGTGTGTGTGTGTGCTCCTGACCTCAGGCTGTACAGGACGTGCCCGTCGGGGAACACCCGCAGCATGATGTTGTCGGTGGTGGTGTCGTGGATGAAGGACCTCTTGGAGTGGACGAAGAACACGTCGGGCACCCAGATCTTCTTCACCAGGCGGCCGTCGAAGGTCATGCTCTTGTTGGTGGAGCTCGGGAAGGCCAGCCGCTCGTCCTTCCAGTAGTGCCTCAGATACAGGG
This sequence comes from Liparis tanakae, assembly GCA_036178185.1. Classification (NCBI taxonomy): domain Eukaryota; kingdom Metazoa; phylum Chordata; class Actinopteri; order Perciformes; family Liparidae; genus Liparis; species Liparis tanakae. The sequence continues at coordinate 18,661,910 of CM070101.1, forward strand.
TCATGGTGAAGTCCTGAGGGGGGAGGGGGGATTAAGTCTCACTACTCCACTCTCTTCCTCTGGGATTACAGCGCCGCTGGATTATATGGATTGCTTATGAGCAAACACACACGTCTAGAGAGCTGCTCAACATATGTTAACGGAACACAATCCACCGCTTCCATTGGTCCTGGATTACCCGTGTCTTCTGGCCTACAACCCCTGTTGCTATGCAGGCACTACCCCCCCCCCCCCTCTCCCCTCCTCCCCAAGCTGCACAGATCATCCTCCAGCCCACTCTTCTCACGGCGTTACATAATCCAGATCAGTAATGGCTGCAACAACACATTGTACTCTTGGCGCCCGCAACGAAAGAAGCTTTGAAGTTGCGTGAGGCGGCGTCGGCGTGGGCGGGTTTGAGGGGCTCGTCTGAACCCGTCTGTTTTTGTGATGTGTAAAAACTTTACTAATGAGAGATGTTTTCAAGAGCTGTGATCCCAGCGTGTCCACGGACGTTCGTATGGGCTTAGCCGTCTGAAACTAGGACGAGTTGAATCAGAGTCCTGGAAGAGGATCTTTGGAAGGGAGACGGCGCGGCTTTTGAAAGAAGACACAACCCGTTTTGTCTTGAACAAAATGAGACTTCATAACCCGACAACGGGAGGTTTGCCCTGGCCCCGCCCCTAGAGACGCTGCTGTCGGCTCATAGGCTGCTGGGGGACGTTTAAGGATACACTGAGCACCTATCTCTTCATTTTAGGATACACTGACTACCTATCTCCTTGTTTTAGGATACACTGAGCACCTCTCTCCTCGGTTTAGGATACACTAAGCACCTATTTCTTCATTTTAGGACACACTGAGCACCTTTCTCCTCATTCTAGGATACACTAAGCATCCCTCTCCTCATTTTAGGATACACTGAGCACCTCTCTCCTTATTTTAGGACACACTAAGCACCTATTTCTTCATTTTAGGACACACTGAGCACCTCTCTCCTCGGTTTAGGATACACTGAGCATCCCTCTCCTCATTCTAGGATACACTGAGCACCTCTCTCCTTATTTTAGGACACACTGAGCACCTATTTCTTCATTTTAGGACACACTGAGCACCTCTCTCCTCGGTTTAGGATACACTGAGCATCCCTCTCCTCATTTTAGGATACACTGAGCACCTCTCTCCTTATTTTAGGACACACTGAGCACCTATTTCTTCATTTTAGGACACACTGAGCACCTCTCTCCTCGGTTTAGGATACACTGAGCATCCCTCTCCTCATTCTAGGATACACTGAGCATCCCTCTCCTCATTTTAGGATACACTGAGCACCTATTTCTTCATTTTAGGACACACTGAGCACCTCTCTCCTCGGTTTAGGATACACTGAGCATCCCTCTCCTCATTTTAGGATACACTGAGCACCTCTCTCCTCTTCTCTCTCTACTCATGGATGAATTTTCCTCTCTCCATCACACATTATTAACTCTACCTCCTTTCCGGACCTGGCTGCGTCTGATGAACATTTTTATTATTAATTCTATCTGCACAGAGAATTGTTTTTGAACAATAAATACGCAATTTCTTTTATGCCTTTCTTGTGTAGAAAGAAAAGCTAATTTCTTAGCATTTACATTTTTTATTTTTTATTTTAAGTCTGTGTGGCAGGAGGACAAAGTAACATAAGGCTTTTATTGTATGGACTAACTGTCTGCTAACTGTGCATGTGACAATAAAAAACATTGTGAATCTACCGCCCCCTGTTGCGTAATCTTTGAATCCTGTAAATTAAAAGTTTAATTAATAAACAACACAATGCACCCTTTGCTCCAGTGCGCCGCCGCTACACAAAGAGGCCATTTCACACTGGTGTGTGTGCCCTTAAACCCATTTGTGTCAAAGTAGAGTGTAGTAGAGGCATTCCCTTCTTTCTTATACGTTAACGTCTACAGTGAATGCGTGTAGACGTTAACCATTAAAGTGCAGAGGTACCGTAACCTGAAGTTGGTCCTCGAGTTAGTTTGACTCGTTTGAACCCCGCTGCAGCGTCGCTGATCTATCCAGGTTCATGTTTGCTATACACCACGACCAGATGTTTTTAGGATAAGTGAACCAACGGCATGTTATCGGTTTGGGTTTTCTGGTGGGAAATGTAGACGACGGTATCCTTTCTAAACAATCTCATCTTTTTGCTAAAACCCGTCCTCCTCTGAAGGAAACCCAGAGGATCGTTTGCTGCGTGACTGAATCCTGCAGCTTTGTGATATGACATAATGTCATTAGGAGCAGCCGTCGTCTGGGAAACATTCATACCCCCCCCCCCCACACACACACACACACACACTCTCTTCCGCTATGCTTCAAAACAATTAAATACACACTGGGACCAAAATTAAATGTAATCCTTGGCCGTCCTTTCAAACGGGAGTTTACGCAACATCGGCACCACGGTTTTTCGGAATCCAATTTTCCGGTTCCAGAACAGAAGGTTGATTTAATTACATTACTTGGGGAAGGGGGGGGGGAATAAACAATTTCTACCATTGAGCTCTCGTAATCTGGTTCTGATAATCCAACTGAAAAACGACAGCTAAATGACGATAACCTGAAAGGTTGCATTTCTCCCGTCGGTTCAAAGCCAAACACAGATATCATACAAAGGACAACGGATTACTGGGAACGACGTTCTGATCTCGTGAAGTCCAATCACAAAAAATTGGATTGAGGAGACGCGAGTCGCCATAATCTTCGTCAACGTCATTGTTAATTCTCATTCTGGTAATAAAGAGGGTTCCTGTCTTATTAGCCCCTATTATCTAAAACCATCTGTGAAAGGTTCCACCCAGAAGCCCCTATGAGAGGTTCTACAGACAACCCTTCTATGTGAGGTCAAAGGTCAGGGATGTCTATGTGTGCAGATTCTGAAGCCCTCTGAGGCAAATGTGTAAATTATGATAATGGGCGATACAAAATAAACTGAATTGTGTAATGGTTCCACCAAAAAAACCTTTCTGGAGGTATTCTCTAGAACCTTTCCACCTTCTAAGAGTGCAAACAAGAAGATCCTTAGACAAGATATTTCGAATTTTTCATCTAGAGATCAACAGAAGGTTCTACAGAGAACCACTCAATCCACCCAGCGTTCCTCACGAGACTCCTGAAGGGCCGGGGGCAACAATCCTGATGCACAACCGCAGTTTTTTGGGGGGATAAACTGAGAGGAACTGAGAGGATCTTCCAAAAAGTTTTTGGGGGATGAATAGAGTTCCTAAGTGAACACTTCTCAAGTCTTCTCTAACCCTTTTGTACCCTTATTTCTCAGAGTGTATCTGGGTATGGACTTCTTTTGTCTTGTTCTACTGTCAGATTACAGCATTTACATTATGTGTAGCCCCTCCCCCTCAAACTCCCCGTGTACCTCATAGCTTTCACACATTTAAGCCACTCACCATGTCCACCTCCGATATGCTGTCCAAGCTCTCCACCTGAACATCCACTCCGACGGGCACAGCTGGACCTGCAGGAACAAACCAAACACATGCAGAACACGTCAGATCAGGAAGGACAGGACTGTCGGACCGACTGGTATCGGCAAAATGCAAACTACACAGTTTACTTTTAAGTTTAATATTATCAGAATCACGTCGATTGAAAAGACATAATAATATTGGTAAATTCTGTGAGAGCCCAGATCGCATTCAACGACGACGTTTCAACTTTCAACTTTAAAACGACATCTTCTTCACGAGCATTCATGTTGCTTTCATCTAAATAAGTCGGAAAATAATTGAGGTCACGCCCTCAAATTGAATGATGTTGGAATAATTACACACAATCGGAACACAACTGTTACATTTAAGAGTGGACGTCTTTGTAATCGTTATTTTTAATCGACCTGAAATGTAAAGAAATAAATAAAAAAGCGGTTTTATTCTCACAGGCGGGACTTTTTACATTATTAAATTTAATAAGGAAGTGATAAAGGATAAGAAGAAGGCCTCGATAAGCCACTTTTTCCTGAAAGTACTGACATTTCTTTTCTGTGGGTCAATGTGAATATAAACCGTAAAAAATAGGGGACCCAGTGACGAACCCTGCGGAACCCCATTTGAGAGCTTTTCAAATACAAAACCATCGTTTTCCCCCAAATCCCACATTTTTTCCTGTCATCTTCTTGGCTTCGTGTCTCTCGGGCTCTCGTGGCCGTCGGTCATGTCGTTGAACGTCGGCTTCGGAGCCACCGGCTCACATTTAACGCGCCGTGTGGCCGCTCGGCGTGTTTACGGTGGAGCGTATCATCGCGGCCCACGCACACCCTCGTGTCGTGAGCGTACCAGAGGCCCGTCGGCCGGCTGCGGTACTAATCTGAGCAGCAGCAGGCGAGGGTGCCCAGCGTTACGCAACCGGCCAGCAGCAAAGCTGCTACCTGGAAGAGGGGATATCAACTCGTGCCCCAGCTGTCGGCAGAGCGTCCTCCCCACGCTCACTCGGGCCATATGCCGCGTATCGCGAGCCGGATTCGAGCTCCTGTTGACGTTGTTGCCCCCCCCCCAGCGTTGCTGTTTTAAGCCCGGAATGGCAACGCTTGGAGGAGTGACATTGGGCTGTGATTATTTTCAGCCCTCCGGATCACAAGAAGCCACAGCCGGTAAAACACAAAGAAAAATGTTCTCCCATTATTAGACCGACGGGCTGCTCTCTGTGCTACCACGTTCCAAAGGGTGGCTTCAAAACTGAGGCGTGCGTGTGTGAAAGAGAGTGTGTGTTTGTGTGTGTGTGTGTGTGTGTGGACTACCAGACTCACATGAAATGTCCTGCATGTGTGTATATTTATATTTTTTCCCCGCCAGAAGATTTCTGTTTTTCTATTTTCAGCCCACAAGCATCAGCGGATTATTCCACGTCGCCGATCACCAGACGAGGCCCACGGACGTGCCACAGAGACGCTCGCCGCTCACGTTTTCCTGCCGCCGGCCAGGAGGCAGGAGGTCACGCCGAAGGAGAAGGAAAAACTAAAAGCACACAATCCGGACGCATTTACAGCGTGGCATGGAGTTATCCATCCAGCCACTGAAGGCCGATTAGTTTCTGTGGTTATTGACTTTCTTCGTCCCTGTGGGTGGAATTTCATAATCTGTCCAATTAAGAAAGTTATTAATTAACGTTAATGTGAGAAATGCAGGATTTCAGTGCTATGGAGGGGCTTTTATTTGTTGATATGTTCCAGTAGTTCAGGGGAGTCAAACTAATCTGCACCGTGGGCCAAATCAGCATCACGGCATGAACTACTCCTGAACATAATGTTAAATAACTCTCTTTGCATTTAAATTGTGTAGAAATGTTGTACATAAGAAAATGTCTCTAATATTATAACATAAATCCATTTAACTGGTAAACTTCAAAATAAAAGCGCAGGATATTTTCTTTGAAATTTCTTAATGTGTTTTTAAGCCTTCAGGGGCCACATAAAATGAAGTAGCGGGCCGGGTTTGACCCGCGGGCCTCGTGTTTGACACCTGTGCAGTAGTTGTTCATGCATATTAAAAGCCCTAAAGTAGGGAACATTTCCCTCGTGAAGGCGAGCTGACTGAGTGTTTCATCCTGTGTTTATTTTGCTCTCTACTAAACTAATTAAACTTTATGAGAATAAAGAATACAAATAAAGAAATAAAAAGGGCCAGCAGACCCCACTTGGCAGCTTCATCTTGATTTCCCTATAATACAGAATACAAGAATACAGAATACAGATTAAATTACCCCGGACAGAACTGCTTTGCTGGAAGTGTGTGACATCAATTTGTGGTGATTTCTACCAACAATTTATATGGAATATTTAATTCCGGGACGGGTCGACTACCCGGGCCCCGGAGGCCCTTTTTATTTCTGCTAGGACTGCAGTGCAGTGGCTCATGCTCTTCACCAATTAGTCAAATCCCTAAAAAACAAACTTGTTTTGGTTTTATTTGTTCGGATTAATAAATCTGTCTTTGAGGCTTCTGCTTCCAACACAACAAGGAGAATAGATTTGTGTTTGTGGTTCTCACAGCGCAGGATGTTTGATGTAGGAACAATTACATTATTAAACTAAATTAATGAATTAGTAAATGTGTAAATGAATACATTAGTAGATTAGTAAGTAAATGAATAAATACATCATTCAATAAATAAATGAGTAAATAGGTAAATACTTGAATAAATGAGTAAATAGTAAAAAATTAGTAAGTAAGTAAATTAATACATAATTTAATTAATTAGTAAATAAGTAAATAAATACATATTTAAATAAATTAGTAAATAGTTAAATAAATGAATACATTAGTAAATAAGTAAATAAATAAATACATAATTAAATAAATACAAGTAAATAGGTAAATAAATGAATAGATTAGTAAATAAATAACTAAATAAATATAATTTATATTCCTTTTTAAATAACGCAATTCATTTTGGGGGATTTGATTTTCTACAATAAAACTAATTAAAAGTTAACTTTACCTAAAACTGACTCAGCGCTTCTGCCCAAGGTGTCATCTGAAAGGTGACCCCCCCCCCCCAGCCCCCGCCCCCTTCTTTCTCCTGTAAGGGTTGCAGGATATATATAAACCTCCCATCCTCCTCCTCCTCCTCCTCCTCCTCCTCCTCCTCCTCCTCCTCCTCCTCCTCCTCCTCCTCTTACAGGAAGGAGCATATCTCTACTTACAGCTGCCCTCTGGCACGAGGCTGAGAGGAGGAGTAACGCACCTCCTCCTCTCCATTCCACTTAATGAGGCTGAGAGGAGGAGTAACGCACCTCCTCCTCTCCATTCCAATTAATGAGGCTGAGAGGAGGAGTAACGCACCTCCTCCTCTCCATTCCACTTAATGAGGCTGAGAGGAGGAGTAACGCACCTCCTCCTCTCCATTCCACTTAATGAGGCTGAGAGGAGGAGTAACGCACCTCCTCCTCTCCATTCCACTTAATGAGGCTGGACCGCTCCTCTTCACGGATTAGACCCCTAATCCCCCGCCGCTTTCCCCCGGCTGGATTAGACGCTGCAGCTGGGAGAGGGAGTCAAGTGGGGAGGAGGTGTCGGGCCTCAGAGATGAGGAGGAACGCTTCCCAGAGGGAGCACTGGGAGCAGGAGCACTGGGAATGCATGTCCTCCTCCTCTACCACCACTTCCTTGCAGACCTCCTCCTCCTCCTCCTCCTCCTCCTCCTCATCTACCACCACTTCCTTACAGACCTTCTCCTCCTCCTCCTCCTCCTCCTCCTCCTCCTCCTCCTCCTCCTCCAAAAGCTTACAGATCTTCTTCTTCTTCTTCTTCTTCTTCTTCTTCTTCTTCTTCTTCTTCTTCTTCTTCTTCTTCTTCTTCTCCAAAAGCTTACAGATCACCATCTTGTTCTCCTCCTTCATCTTCTTCCTCTTCTTCCTCCTTCTTCTCCTCAGATGTTATCCCAGAGGAGCATGAACAGCTCCCTGTGAGACGTGTCTTTCAGCTCTCCTCCTCCTCCTCCTCCTCCTCCTCCTCCTCCTCCTGTGTTTAAACATGCTAAATACCAAAGAAGAGACTCTTTGTTTCTTCACATAAGCTTCTTATTTTTAATTGCCTCCCCAAATGTAGACGGAGCATTATTTACCGTGTCACGTAGAGTTCTAATGCAGCGAACTCCTGATGATGATGTTTACTGAGGGATACATCAAGAGAGGAGAGTCACTATAGAGACTTCTATACAACCGGACGAGTCGCCCCCTGGTGGTCAGGAGGGAGAATGCAGCTTTAGACTTCTATACAACCCTTGTGTATCATATCCCCCACACCGCTGTCTGAGGACGCGTTGCCCGCCTCGTGCCCTGAGGCTCCTCCAGTGACTCCGCCCCCAGTCGGTCGTGATCTGCTCTTCGTCCTCCGATGAGGAGGAGGAGGCAGGAGCAGCCGGCGGTGAGGAAGAGGAGGTTCCTCTGACAGACATCTGCTGCTCTCCCTCAGAGTTCACCGCCGCCACATCCGCCTCTCTTTCTTCTCTTTCTTCTCTTTCTTGTTGTTCCTGCTCCCTTTGGGTTTGTGAGCCCGACGGAAGAGAAGAAGTGGGGCGGGAAATAGAGCGCTCTCAGCGTGGCGTCCGCATTCACTCCTCGCCGCGGGCGCCATAGAGCAGTGGGAGGAGTCACAGCCGCCGGTCTGAAAACCTCGATTTCGTTGGCGCCGTGTTGGTTCATCCCCGTTTATATTATTATTTGTACTGAGGAGGAACGTAGAGACCTGTCCATCACAGTAAGCCCCGCCCCTAAAGCGCCTGACTCTAAATGACCATAAAGTATAAATGATGACATCATGCTGTATAGAAGAAGACTTGAGACTAGAGACTGAGACATAAACTCATGTTTACATGTTTACTGAGGGAATACATCAAGAGAAATAGAGTCACTATAGAGACTTCTATACAACCAGAGGAGCCCCCTGGTGGTCAGGAGAGAGAATGCAGCTTCAACACATGAAGCATATACTTCTATACAACCACAAGAGTCACCTACTGGTGGTGAGGAGAGAGAATGCAGCTTCAACACATGATGCTTAGACTTCTATACAACCAGAGGAGTCGCCCCCTGGTGGTCAGGAGAGAGAATGCAGCTTTAACACATGAAGCATATACTTCTATACAACCAGAAGAGTCACCCCCTGGTGGTCAGGAGAGAGAATGCCGCTTCAACACATGAAGCTTAGACTTCTATACAACCAGAGGAGTCGTCCCTGGTGGTCAAGAGAGAGAATGCAGCTTTAACGCATGACGCATACACTTCTATACAACCAGAGGAGTCGCCCCCTGGTGGACAGGAGAGAAAACGCATGTTTTAAGACCCTTTTATCTGAACTCTCTTGGTTACTGTTCCTTTAAGACTCAGCAGTAAATCATTCTCACAGAATGCGTCCCCTGAGGCTCACCTGCGAAGGCCGGCCTCATGGTGAAGTCGTGGTCGTCGATGCGCAGGAGGTGGCTCGTCTTCACCTTTTTGGATTTGGTTCCATCCGCTGCCTTCTTGGTCAGAGGGCTGGGGGGGGGGGGGAGAGGTGTGCACGCTTAATCACATGGGAGGAACTGCAGCTGGTCGGTCTGGGGACTATACTTTCAGTGATTATTTATTACTTTACAGATTTTTATAAAAAATAAAATATTGTGTTTTGAGCAGTTTCCTAATAAATTAAAGTTTAATACAATTTTCTTTCATTTTGCATTGTCTTTTGAAGGAAAAAAAGGGTTTTGGTGGTTAAACTTTATTTACTAACAGAAAATGTATCGGCAATACAATGAATACTTTAATTTTGTTTAGCCTATAAACGAGACTCTAGTAATGTTTAGGCAGTTATTCCTCCTCTTCTTAGTATCTCTTTATTAAGATTTATTATATTAATTCAGAACAGTTTAATTTGCCTTGAATGAGGCATGTTCTGCTTCTCAAAAATGAAAATGTGCTGATTTTCTTTCTGAGTCTTCTATGTCAGGAGATTAAATATCTATTGGGTTGGATCAAAAATATGCAATTTAAATTCTTTACATTTTCAACTCAACGAGAGAAGTACAAAAATGTAGAAAAAATAAATAAACCATGAATGAATGCACATTACATGAGGACAAAACTGCAGCTGCGGGATGGATGAGCACACCGCCAACACCTCAAGACAACCCGGAGGGAGGGCGAGCAGCAGCTGCGTGTTTTATACTCACTCTGGGTCCCATCAATCAAATAAATAAATAAATACATCCTTCACAAATAGCGACGTGGAAGGTGTTTTGTCCATGTGCAGATTGCAAATGTTGTTCCTGGAAGTCATGTTTAGTGTTAATTGGTCTTTTGCGCAGAGTCGTGCGTAAAATGCGCGCCGGCTGCGGTCCACGTGTCCTCCGCGAGGATCTCCACAAAAGAAAAAGGGTCAGAAAGGTCAAATAAAAAAAAAACGCATCTCGTTGGGGACTTACTTGCCGGGCTTGTGGGTCTCCGTGGGTCCGGACCAGCGCTTTCTCCTCGTCCTGTGCCTCCTGCACTCCCCGAGCAGGACCACGCACAGCAGCACGAACAGGAACCGCGCGTAAGCCGGCATGGTGCGTTCAGAAGCCCCGCAGCGAGTCGGAGAGCGGCGCCTTCGGTGAGCGTGCGGGGCGCGCGGGACGCGGCACCATCCTGCTGACGGAGGAGGAAGAAGAGGAAGAAGAGGAGGAAGAGGAGTCCGCCGAGGGAGACTGTGAGCGAACAAGTGCGGCGGCGGGTGCTTTGCGGGGGGGGGGGAGGGGGATAGGGAGAGAGAGAGAGGGAGAGAGAGAGGGAGGGAGAGAGAGGATGGTGAAGTCAGATGGCGCGCTGATTGGTCTTCAGCCTCCAGATCGCTTCTTTTTTCTCTCTCTCTCTTCTTCTCTGGCTCCGGAGCGCGCGCAGCATCAGCACCACATGCAGCGAGCTGCAAACAAACAAACAAACATGTTTCTCCTCCCTCGAGCGTTAGAAGCAGCTGCATGTTGTCCTCAGACAATAAGAACATTACGTCTCCTGCATGTTCCTGATTTTCTTTCCCGGATCTTCAGTTAAAAGGAAATTAATGATAAAGAGAAAAATAATGGAGAAAAAAGGTGAAATGATGAAATTCTCTCCTTGAGTGTGTGTGTGTGTGTGTGTGTGTGTGTGTGTGTGTGTGTGTGTGTGCGTGTCGTATTCATGGCGGACGGCAGAAGTCCTCTCCATCCGTCTCTCTCCGGGGGGTCTTCACTTCACCGCCGGTGGTCCGTCCGGATGGAAACGTTTTTTAACGGAAATGCAAAACGGAAACCAGCGAAAGCTCCAACATCGTATATTTTGGGCGCTCAGGATCTCTTGAGACACGATTTAGGAACAAAACCTTTTAATCGCCCGTTTTAATCGAGCCTGCCGACTCCTGATGTACCGGCTAACGGAATTAGCATGACGCTATTCTCTCCGGATTCTCTCGTCTCACGGTTCCTCGACGATTATAAAAAATAAAAATAAAGATGAAAAATGATTTCTGGTCGTTTTCTTCTCGACCTTTGACCTCCCGTTAAACGGTTCGAGTATTATCGGCGACCTCGCTTTAAGCGCTCCACATTCTGTCCCGCCACTTGTGCGGGTTGATCCCAAGAGATTAAAAAAAATGTATTATCCGGTCGAAAAACACGTTTTTCTAATCAAAGCGCAGAGTATTAAAAGCCTTCGACGAGAAAAGATTCCGGTTGACTTCATATCCACGGGTCGGATGTTTTTTGGGAGGCTAACAAACCGTGTGAGAGACAGGAAGTCTGGAGTCGGTTTTATCTGCACATTTTAATCATTCTTTTCACCTCCAGTCTCAAACAAGTCGGAGTCGGTCTCGACTTCCCATCAAAGTTTAGTCCAAACTCTTCGAGACCTTGAGAGTTCAAATTCAAGCCGTATTTTATTTTGAAATGTCGCACAAAAAAGAAGCAAGTCTGTCTACCTCGGGGCTATTTGTACGCCGCTGTGCAGATAATTAATTTAAATCGCTTCCCACCGGGTTCCTCCGGAGCCTCATGGGGGCGATAAACCTACTCAAAGTATAAAAAAAGAAAGAATGAAAGAAAAGAGGGCAAACGTTGGACAGGGTTTGGGTTTATTTATACGAGCGAGGGGGGAATGAAACCACGAGGAAGGACGAGAGAGATTAACACGGCGGGGGGGAAGGAAAGGAAACATAACACGTTTCTGAATCAACATAGACTTCTATACAACCAGAGGAGTCACCCCTCTGGTGGTCAGGAGAGAGAATGCAGCTTCAACACATGAAGTATAGACTTCTATACAACCAGAGGAGTCACCCCCTGGTGGTCAGGAGAGAGAATGCAGCTTCAACACATGAAGTATAGCCTTCTATACAACCAGAGGAGTCTCCCCCTGGTGGTCAGGAGAGAGAATGCAGCTTTAACCCGTGAAGCGTAGACTGTAACACGCCTTAAAGGAGGCAGTGAACACAACACGGAGGGATTTAGAGGTTTAATGCGTCTTTAAAAGAAACGTTGTCTGAATGAGACGACTCAGCGTGGTGACGCCCTCACCGCCTCGCTGGGGGGACACCAGACCGTTACAGGAAGTGGACGTAGTCGTCGTTTGGAGCCTCGACTACGGCGTCGCCATCTTGGATCACGGCGTCGCCATGTTTTTTTTTTTCTTTGCAAACGATGAACAGAAGTGACCATATGTGGGATGTGGAGTGACGTAGAAACAACGTGTACGTCTGTTTGACTCTAAGTGACCATGAAGTATAAATGATGACATCATGCTGTATAGAAGAAGACTTGAAACTAGAGACATAAACTCATGTTTACATGTTTACTGAGGGAATACATCAAGAGAAGTAGAGTCACTGTAGAGACTTCTATACAACCAGAGGAGTCGCCCCCTGCTGGTCAGGGTAGAGAATGCAGCTTTAACACATGAAGTATAGACTTCTATACAACCGGAGGAGTCGCCCCCTGCTGGTCAGGGTAGAGAGTGCAGCTGTCGGATGCCTTCAGGGCTCTACACTCTTTAACTCTCTGACATCAACAGTCGAGGAACTCACGATGAAAAAGAACCAAAACAATAATAATTGTAATAAAGTAGCCGGCCGGCCGACATCCCGCGTTTATTAAAAAGCCCAGAGGGCTCCTCATTGGTCCTCCCCAATCCTTAAAGCGACAGCGCGCCCCGTCACAATAATGACGATATGATCCGTTTAGGACTCGGTGGCGACGCTGACGGAGACGCCTCCTCTCGCCCCGCGGAGGCCGCACGCCATCGGGAGGAGAGAAGATGGCGGCGGGTCATTTATACACGTAAATGTAATCCACTCAAATAAAGAATAAGCGCAATAAATGCACGTTCCTTCTGACTTCTTGACGTTGAACCTGGAGATGCAGAAGAATTCAGACTTTGTATTCAAAGCTAACAGGAAGTAGAAGAAGTCGTCATGGCGACACTCGGAGCGGACGCTTCCACGATTAAGACGTTACTTTAAACTAACTCCTCCGTAATCTTGTTGACATATTATATTACAATTTAATGAAATAACCGAGAGCGAGCGGCCGAGGAGAGAACGATTACACAACTGGGGTGTGTGTGTATATGTGTGTGTGTATACTGTATGTGTGTGTATATATATGTGTGTGTGTGTCTGTGTGTGTACTGTATGTGTGTGTATATATGTGTGTGTGTCTCTGTATACCGTGTGTGTGTGTCTGTGTGTATATATGTGTGTGTGTCTGTGTGTGACTGTGTCTATGTGTGTGTATATATGTGTGTGTATATATATATATGTATGTGTGTGTGTGTGTGTGTGTGTGTGTGTGTGTGTGTCTGCTGAACTGATCCCGTTTTTAAAAAGAAAGAAAAAGAAAACGCACGACACTCTGGAGGGTAAAATTCACATTTAGATTAAAAAGTAGTGTGTGTGTGTTTGTGTGTGTGTGTGTGTGTGTGGGGGGGGGGGGACGCCGGCCCCCCTCCCGGGGGCTTCGGGTCGGTGGCGAGCGTGGGAGGTTCAGAAAAGTCTGTCGGCCAATCGCCTCGGCTCCACGTCGGCTGGCCAGGGTTTAATGTTCAGGTGGTTGTAGAGAGGGGGGAGAAGGGAGGGGTCCAGAGGGGGTCGGGCCGAGGGGGGGGGGGGTCACAGCTCGTAGTCAAACTTGTACTCGTTGGCCAGGTAGACCCGGCGGAAGATGAGCGCGGCGAGCGCCAAGGTGAGCACCACGATGAGGACCACCGAGCCGGCGCGGCTGGCGTCCCGCGGCTGGCGGGCGGCGAAGGCCGGCCGGCTGGGCGTGGCGTGCTGGCTGTGCTGCTGGCGCGGCTGCGCTGGCTGAGGGGCCGGCGGGGCGGGCGGCGGCGGCGGCGCGCTGGGCGGGGCCTCCTCCGGCACCGTGGGTGGAGACGTCTCTGCCTGTGGGAGGAGAGAGTGGTTACGCTCATCCTGATGCATTGTGGGTCGCTCTCCAGCCATAGACTGGAGGAGGGTGTTTCTACCTCTTATATATACACACACACACACACACACACACACACACACACACACACACACACACATATATATATATATATATATATATATATATATATATATATATATATATATATATATATATATATATATATATATATATATATATATATAAAAATTATATATTATATATATTTATATTATGAATATATATATTGTATATATTTGATATAAATATATACAATATAAATAAATATATAAAATATTATATATACATATAATATATATATTATGTATATATATATATATATATATATATATATATATATACATATAATATATATAATATGATGTCGTCCTCGCAGCCGGCTGCTTTATGATCCGATAACTCTCCGTTGACGCTCGCTCCATCGTGCCGCGACAGAAATGTATAAAATATGTAAACGACGATGTTATGAACTCGTGAAGTTTCACTGAATTAAAACGCCGCGGGGGAGAGGGGGGGGAGGGGGGATTCTTCTTCTCTCACTTCCTAGAAATAATAAAAAGGAGCTTTCAAGGATCAGAACGTTGTCGTCTCGTTTCCAGCAGCGGTGTTTACAGAGCGGCTTCAGGACGCCGCCGCGCTTCATTAAACGCACGTGATATACGCCGAAATCACACATTTCATCCAATTAGGAGGCGGTTATCCCTCTGGACTCGCGGCGCGGCAGCAATGCACTGTGGGACACCGCGCCGCGACTTTCAAACCCCCGTCCCCCGCAGCGCCAGCGGCAGATGGCGGAGGCCCGCGTCCTCGCCGCGGTCGGAGACGGCGGTCTGAGTCCTCGCCGCTCTGTGCGGAGCAGCTGGCGCGCGCCAAAAAATATTACCCACAATCCTCTGAACTGGTGGAAAGAAGCCGGAGTCGGCGTACCGCGTCCGTTCCTTCTGTGCGCCGCGGAGACGGCTCCGGGAGCTCGGCGGGACGCCGGCGGTCACAAACAACGTGAAATGCACGTTAATCGTCTGCGTTAAAGACGGAGCGGCGAGGAGCTTCGGAACACCCGACGCTCGACAAGCGAACCGGGTCGGCGTTTCATAAAGGCTAAATCAGGAGAGGAAATGGCCATCAAGTTGTTGGGGGGGTCTCTCTCTCTCTCTCTCTCTCTCTCTCTCTCTCTCTCTCTCTCTCTCTCTCTCTCTCTCTCTCTCTCTCTCTCTCTCTCTCTCTCTCTCTCTCTCTCTCTCTCTCTCTCTCTCTCTCTCTCTCTCTCTCTCTCTCTCTCTCTCTCTCTCTCTCTCTCTCTCTCTCTCTCTCTCTCTCTCTCTCTCTCTCTCTCTCTCTCTCTCTCTCTCTCTCATATATTAATAATATTTATGAATAAATAGAACTATATATACAAATATGAAAATAAGTAAATATTTGTTTATTTATATAAATAAATATATTTTTACATATATAAATATATACATACATATAAATAAATACATTTATCTACAAGTAAATAAATATATATATATATATAAATATATATATAAATAAATATAACTACATGTATAAATAAATATACATATAAATACATGTATATATAAATATACATATATAAATATATTTATATAAGTATAGATAAATATATATATAAATGTAAAAATATTTAGAGAGGGACAGAAGTCCTTTTATAAAGTTATGAACAATACTTTTAACATGGCGATAGAGCGTTGCGATTGTTTCCCCAAAGCGATGGTGATTTGGGGGCTTTTTGCGAGGTAAACAAAAGGTCTTGAACGGACAATCCATCACAGCCTCTCTATAGAGTGTGTAAAGTCCAAAATGGGAAACTGAATTACTCCTTTCAAACTTGCCAAAGGCGGCGCAGACCAGAACCGCTCGTCCCATTCTCCTTTCACAATAAAAGCCCCAGACGTAAACACTGTGGAACTTTTCACCGGAAGAAACTCAAGATTCATTAAAAGCATAATCTATAAAGGGAAAGTCAATCAAATGTTTCCCAGCAGCTTCAGACTACCCAACAGATAAACCACCAGAGTGTTGCATTACACTCGGGACACCCACCTGTTCGGGCCCTGCGGACTCCTCCCGGCCCGACGGCGTGGAGGCGTCGCCCTCGGCGAGCGCGGCGGGGTCGCTTTCTGCAGCGCCGCTCTCACTGGGCTGTCTGGAGGAGCTGGACTCGGCCTGGAAAACAGGAACAGCATGGGACGCTGAGACGGGTTCTTAAAGCTGCATTCTCTCTGCTGACCACCAGGGGGCGACTCCTCTGGTTGTATAGAAGTATACGCTTCATGTGTTAAAGCTGCATTCTCTCTTGTGACCACCAGGGGGCGACTCCTCTGGTTGTATAGAAGTCTATGCTCAAGTGTTACATCTGCATTCTCTCTCCTGACCACCAGGGGGCGACTCCTCTGGTTGTATAGAAGTGTATGCTTCATGTCTTAAAGCTGCATTCTCTCTACTGACCACCAGGGGGCGACTCCTCTGGTTGTATAGAAGTCTATGTTCATGTGTTAAATCTGCATTCTCTCTCCTGACCACCAGGGGGCGACTCCTCTGGTTGTATAGAAGTCTATGTTCATGTGTTAAATCTGCATTCTCTCTCCTGACCACCAGGGGGCACCTTATCTTGTAGAAAAGAAGTATCTGCTAAAATATGATAAACAGGACTTCAGACCAAATATTTCACTATTCCCTGTGTGAAGTGTGAAGTGTGAGCTGGTTTGTCTCCGGTACCTTGAAGTGGATCTGCTGGGCCAGCTCCTGGGCCGCCGGGTCCTCTGCACTGGGGCTGCTGTCGGGGGTCAGCGCCAGCAGGGCGGAGCGCATGGAGCAGGCACACGCCTCGCAGCCGAAGTCCTGGGACCTGCACAGAGGTCACGTCAGGGAACACAACAACAACAAGGGGCGGAGGGGTAGAGGCCGGAAACAGGGGGGGGGGGAGAGATATAGATAGATAGATAGATAGATAGATAGATAGATAGATAGATAGATAGAGAGAGAGAGAGAGAGACGGTCACAACAAGCAACAAAAGGTTTGTGGTTAAAGACGACTAAAGGACGTTTTTTTTTTTTACACAAATTATTTGAGTTTCTTTAGTCCAACTGAATGTAAGCACAGTCAGGTAGATTCTAAATGACCATAATGTACTAAATGATGACATCATGGTGTATAGAAGAAGACTAAACTGAAACTAAAGACTGAGACAGGAAAGAGAATGCAGCTTTAACGCATGAACCATAAACTTATATACAACCAGAGGAGTCGCCCTCTGGTGGTCAGGAGAGATAATGCAGCTTCAACACATGAAGCATAGACTTCTATACAACCACGAGTCACCCCCTAGTGGTCAGTGGAGATGATGCAGCTTCAACACATGAAGCATAGACTTCTATACAACCAGGAATCGCCCCCTGGTGGTCAGGAGTGAGAATGCACATTTTAAGACTTCACTCGGGCCCTTAATCAACGAAACAAAGAAAACGAGAAACAAAAAAAAAAGAAGCCAGACAAAGAACTTAGTCGTCATTTAAAAAGTCCCGTTTCACATATCCAGCAGCCGATCTGCCAGAAGACAAACTCCACGAGGCCGGACGCGTCGTGCATCTCATTTTTATTTTACTTTTAACCGGCGGCCGAGGTTCACGTCATCGGAGAGACGGATCGACGCCGCCGAGACGCGGCGCGGCGAGGAGACGGCCGTGCGTCCGTCCAACCGCTCCCTCTAGCGCCGGCTGGCGAGGCTCGGGGGGCGCCGCCATGTGTTTACCAACACATTACGATACTAAATGATCCGGACCCACCGTCCTCATCCGGAGACGGAGACGAAGACGGTAATCCGAGGGAAGACGCCGCCGGGCTGACGCCGCCGCCGTGACGGCCGGCGTTCATTTAGTACCTCATGGCCCCCGGAGAGGAGCGCTTTATGAGTCATTATATTAGTTCTGTTACATTCCCAGTCCGTCTTCACTTCATCAACCTTCATTATAAAGGTTCATTATGAACCTTCATTATAAACCTTCATTATAAAGGTTCATTATAAACCTTCATTATAAAGGTTCATTATGAACCTTCATTATAAACCTTCATTATGAATGTTCATTATAAACCTTCATTATAAAGGTTCATTATAAACCTTCATTATGAATGTCCATTATAAAACTTCATTATAAAGGTTCATCATAAAGGTTCATTATGAACCTTCATTATAAACCTTCATTATGAACCTTCATTATGAATGTTCATTATAAACGTTCATTATGAACCTTCATTATAAAGGTTCATTATGAATGTTCATTATAAACCTTCATTATAAACCTTCATTATGAATGTTCATTATAAACCTTCATTATAAACGTTCATTATGAACCTTCATTATAAACCTTCATTATGAACCTTTATTATAAACCTTCATTATGAACCTTCATTATAAACCTTCATTATAAACGTTCATTATGAACCTTCATTATAAAGGTTCATTATGAATGTTCATTATAAACCTTCATTATAAACGTTCATTATGAACCTTCATTATAAAGGTTCATTATGAATGTTCATTATGAACCTTCATTATAAACCTTCATTATGAATGTTCATTATAAACCTTCATTATAAACGTTCATTATGAACCTTCATTATAAACGTTCATTATGAACCTTCATTATAAAGGTTCATTATGAATGTTCATTATAAACCTTCATTATAAACGTTCATTATGAACCTTCATTATAAACGTTCATTATGAACGTTCATTATGAACCTTCATTATAAATGTTCATTATGAACCTTCATTATAAAGGTTCATTATGAATGTTCATTATAATACTTTTAGTACTAAAGGTCTTATTCAGCATTTAGCTCTTGTTTCACTTGTGGCTGCAAGAAAATATGAATTATTTAATTTAAAAAGGTGCAAATGGTTAAAAAAAACTATTAATTGATGTAACAATGAGACGCTTCTTCTGCTCAAATCAGTTTTGTCACCGACTGTTTTAAATATTACTTTTTTTACTTTTCTAAATTGGGAAATTTCCAATCCGAGTTCTCTGGAACGCGAAGGTGGAATCTCACAGCGTGACATCACCGACCAACAGGAAGTGTCACCAGTCATCAGACTAACTGGGACACATCAAGTGTTTATTTGCCAATAAACTCTAGAAGAAAACACAAAGCCCCCCCCCCCCGGACCTTACTTCCACCGCCTAACATCACGACGTATACAAAATATACACCAGATGACTGACAGCTTTCATCTCCCCTTCTGAACCCCCCCCCCACCCTGCGTTTCCCCCGGCAACATCACAAGAGCTGAGCTGCCTCTTTGGGCGGCATCACAAACTTTGAAAGTATTTTTACAAGAACATCAGTCGTGCTGATGTTCTTGAAACCCCCCTCTGACTGACAGCTCCCCATCACCACGGGGACAGAAACAACAGATGAGACCCCCCCGTCTCAGCACTAGATTGATAAATGAAATAAAAGCAGCCTCCCGTGGGGCGCTGAGCGGCGAGGTATTTATAGAGCGCCGCTCTCACCTCGCCGTGTTAATGAAACAGGCGGCCGGTCCGGACAAACAGACGGTCGGCTGAGAGGCCGACGTGCCGGCTCACGCCCCCCCCACGGACCACACACACACACACACACACACACACCTTCACACATACACTTATGTACACACACAGAACTACACACCTTCACACACATTCACGTATACCTACACACACACACACACACACACCTTCAAACACACAGACCTACATATCTTCACACACACACACAGATATTCACAAACACCCCCCCCACACACACACACACTTATGTACACACACAGAACTACACACCTTCACACACATTCACGTATACCTACACACACACACACACACACACACACACACACACACACACACACACACACACACACACACACACACACAGACCTACATATCTTCACACACACACACACACAGATATTCACAAACACCCCCCCCCCACACACACACCTTCTCACACACACACCTTCACACACACACACACACGCGTACTTCTTGGCGAGGGCCCTCCTCTCCTCCGGGGTGTAGTCCAGGGATCCGATGGCTCCTTCTCCCTTTGTGGGCATGAATCCGATGATCGCTATCAGGGCGGTTCGGACTGCGAGAGGAAGAGGAAGAGGAAGAGGAGGAGCATTCAAATCAGAGCACGGTCTGAGTGTGTGTGTGTGTGTGTGAGTCCTATTTGTCTCCTTGAGGACTGGGCAGCTATAATAAAGCCGTTCATACTATATTATAATAACTGAGGAGAACAGAAGGAGTCACATGACCTCGTCCTCGTTATTTGGGGACTTTTATTCCGCCGTAGAACCAAAACTCTGAGACTTCAGGCATCGAACAAGAAACGCATCAAAAATAAAAAGCCCCCACGAGGAGCCGGCGGCGTCGCCATGCCGACTCCATTAGCGCTCGTTCATTAAATTAATCTAAATAAAATATGGAAAAACACATTTTCACGTTCGAATGACTACGCCACCGCTTTATGGCAAGTGTGGGCCGCGTTACCACGGCGACAGCAGCTGCAATTATCCAGCCAGGCCGACCGCGGCTATCGCAAAACAAAAGAAAAGATGACGCGATTCGACTCTCTGGTTAAAGTCTTAATTTAAGTTCCTGCGTGGAACGAAATACACAAAAAAAAAAATGTTCACGGAAAACTTTCCTCAGGTAAATGTTTTAAATGCCGTTACGCTATCATCAATGCACCTCCTGCACAGGTGTTTTCAAAATAAAAGCATGCGCGTCGTGATTTATTTACGGGAAGCGACGAGTTTAATTGTTATTTGAGGCCCACGTCCTCGTCTGTCTGTGGGTCACGTGACCTACGACAACAACGGACTCTTTTCAAATCTTATTTATTTTATAAGGTTATGAAGTAAATAAAAAGACTGAAGTTTAAAAAGCAGACTCACTGCTCCAGGACGGCTGCCAGGTCTCCGGATGGTGGCCAGAGATGCTCAGACAAATCTTCTTCCCCACCTCGAATCTCCCGTTGGGCTGGGAGGGAAAAGAGGAGGGGAGAGAGAGAGAGAGAGAGAGAGAGAGTGGAGGAGAAAGAGAGAGAGAGAAAGTGGAGGAGAGAGTGGAGGAGAGAGGAATGAATAAAACAAACTGTGCCTCCTCCCCCCTGGTGGCTTCCTCCCCCCCCCCCCCGTGGCCTCCCCCCCCTGGTGGCCTCCTCCCCCTTACCGTGAGCAGCAGGATGCTGGGGGGCTTCATGGGGTACTCCGGGGGGAGCACGATCCTGCCGTGGTAAACGCCGCCGTCAAAGTCAGAGTCCGGGGGTCCGCGGACGGAGAAGTGCCACTCGAAGAGGTTGTCCTGAAACACAACATGAGAGAGGGGGGGGGGGTCACACACACACACACACACACACACACAGCTGTTCAACTAAAGACCTCTAGCATGATCACTGGTCCTAAGGAGTCGGGGGGGGGGGGTTACCTCCAGTGGCTGGGCGTGGTAGTGCTGCGTGGGGTCCCTCAGCTCCGCAGCCTCTTTCATCAGCCTCTTCACGGCTGGTCAACGGAGACGGAGAGACGGAGGGCAGAGGTCAGAGTCTTCAGGGTCAAACGTACAATCCAAACTCTTTAAAACCAGCTTCTGTTCCTACGCGGCTGGTCAGGAAGACACATTATTCCCTAAGCTCCTAGAGGCCACGAGGAGCAAGGAAAGAGGAGGCGTCCGGAGGAGTTGAATATATATATAAAAATATAATTATATATATAAATATAAATATATAAAACAAATATTTATATATATATATATATAAAAATATAATTATATATATAAATATAAATATATAAAACAAATATTTATATATATATATAAAAATATAATTATATATACATATATATATACATATATAATTATATAAATATACATCTAAAGAAATATATATATATATATTTATTAATAGACAGTCTTACTCATGTGGGTCATATCGAGGCATCGGGATTAAAACTGGGATTGTTTCATAACAGTTAAAGTTCTTCACAGGAACATTAAGCCAACTTTTCAGCAAAAACCCCCGCAGAAATTCATTTCTTCCATCTCCTCAAATGTAAATATAATTACAGTTTTTACCCAAATAATTCAAACGGTAGATTTAGAAAGTAACGGTCAGAACGATAAATAATGAAAATAATTGCGGGTTGCCGTGGTGACGACTCTCAGGATCAGTATAATCCGTTAATGGCCTAAGTGCATTTTTCTGAATGTGCAACTGAAAAGCAGAAGGAGAGTAAAGTTTTATTTCTAAAAGAGGTCGAGCTCGACCCGCGGCGCCGCGTCACGCGACCCGGCGAGCCGAGCGCCGCTCTGACTGCTGCTGGCGTTAACCCCTCGAGTCCAGCTGATTATGAAGATGATGATGAAGATGATGAAGGGCTTCATCACAGCCCTGGCAGTGAAGGACACGCAGACGCTGCTCGACGCAACGCTGACTAACGGAGTCACTAACCGGGAGCCGGCGTCACGTGACCTCTCGGGAGCAAGGCCAGGTCAAATCGAGAGGCGAGACGAGGCGGGGCTGTAAATACGGTTTTCTTTCTTCTTTTTTTAAGAAGGAAAGCAGAACTAAGAAGTATTCATGGAGGAAAAACACCTCAGAAGGTTTGTTCGCGGTCGCACGCGAGCCTGAAACCGGCGCGGCGAGAGAAGGGACGACATTCCAGGCGAAACCGGTCGGCTCGGAATGCGAAACGCACGTTTGAGACGCATCCCGAAACGCAGTGGACGACAAATACGTGATGGATGAGAGCTTCGCTTCCACCAGAACGATGACATCATCATTTCTTAATAATTAATAGCATTAGAAAGTGCTTTAAAACTCCAGAATAAAACCACCTGTAACACAAAAGCTGAACACTTCCTGGGTGCAGACACGTGACAGAAGCCCGCTGTGCGTTACATAAGTGCGTCGTCAAGACGCTCGCTTAATGCATTTGGCATTTTACACCACGTGAGCGAGTCCTCCCCTCTCAGAGGTCACGACCTCCGTCAACAACACTCTGCTTCTGAAAATGTTAAAGCTTTCAAGAGAAACTTCAAAAACACGACAAATTAAAGAACAGGCCGGGAAGCTTAACTCTGGAGGAGCAGGAGGCGACTCCTCTGGTTGTATAGAAGTCTATGCTTCATGTGTTGAAGCTGCATTCTCTCTACTGACCACCAGGGGGCAACTCCTCTGGTTGTATAGAAGTCTATGCTTCATGTGTTGAAGCTGCATTCTCTCTACTAACCACCAGGGGGCGACTCCTCTGGTTGTATAGAAGTATATGCTTCATGTGTTGAAGCTGCATTCTCTCTACTGACCACCAGGGGCAAGTCCTCTGGTTGTATAGAAGTCTATGCTTCATGTGTTAAAGCTGCATTCTCTCTCCTGACCACCAGGGGGCGACTCCTCTGGTTGTATAGAAGTCTATGCTTCATGTGTTAAAGCTGCATTCTCTCTCCTGACCACCAGGGGGCGACTCCTGTTGCAGACTGTATATTAAATGACTCCTTATATCGAAGTATATGTATAATAAATATACATAAGATGTAGTTAATTCATCAGCCACCGCTCTTCCTGATATCTAATCTTGTATCGGAGTATCAACGCCAAATAAAAGTCGTCCACCAACTCCACGCCGTGTGTTCTTATCGGTCACGCCAAAACAAAACAAAGCGCAGAGAGAGAGAGAGAGAGATGGAGGGAACGGAAAAACACAAACCTGCCGAGGAGAGAGGCGGCACTTAGAAGGAAAGAGAGGAGATAAGGAGGGAGTCCGCTGGGAGGAGGAGGCGACGCAAGGAATCTTCTGAAATTAGTTTTTAATCTTCGACGGAAGCCGCGGGGAGAGAGAGAGAGAGAGAGAGAAAAAAGGTCAACCCGATTGCCGCGGACCCCGTGAACGATTGAAATGCCGGTCGGACAAACTGTGGGAAAGAATAATATATATGTTTATGACCACCAGGGGGCGACTCATCTGGTTGTATAGAAGTCTATGCGTCATGTGTTAAAACTGCATTCTCTCTGCTGTCCACCAGGGGGCGACTCGTCTGGTTGTATAGAAGTATATGCGTCATGTGTTAAAGCTGCATTCTCTCTCCTGACCACCAGGGGGCGACTCGTCTGGTTGTATAGAAGTCTATGCGTCATGTGTTAAAACTGCATTCTCTCTTTTCCTAAAAAACTTAATACAAGTAATATTTGCGTTACGATAACGGCCTTTTTGTTATTTTATTAGTTTTCATTGAAACCACCTTTAATACTTCCTTGTCCTACAAAGCGTCCAATAAAACGATACTCCAGATTAAATGACAAATCTGCATTCAGTGGAAGGATTCAAGTCAAAGATATGTTGTTGTTGTTGTTGTTGTCATCTGTAAAGATGCTCTTAAACGTGTTAGTATTAGTATAATAAGCCTCAGAACATATGTTCTCCCTCTGGCTCTGCGTTGAGGGGGCGGAGCGACGCCATCAACCGCTCGGAAACAAATGGACTCGATCCAAGTGTCACCATGACAAATGACACCCGCTTGCTTTTCATAATGGTTTAATCCCGTTCGCCAGACTAACGCCGGGAAAACCAGAAACACATCAGACCTCCTTCACCTCCAGCTGAGGGACCGAACCTCCGACAGCCGTCTCCAACGGAAACCTCCGGCTCCTCCGTCCTTTAATGAACTACCGCTCTCGTATTTGCCCGAGGCGACAAAGCGTCTGACGGGAAGTCGTCCTGACGGGGAGCGCTGGCCCCCCCACCGGCAGCCAGGCTGGCTCAACACACGGTGAAGGAGAACCGACCGGGAAGGAGAAACAGGCTTTTGCACCAGGGGGGCAAATCTTCTGGTTGTATAGAAGTCTATGCTTCATGTGTTGAAGTTCCATTCTCTCTACTGACCACCAGGGGGCGACTCCTCTGGTTGTATAGAAATCTATGCTTCATGGGTTGAAGTTGCATTCTCTCTCCTGACCACCAGGGGAAAACTCCTCTGGCTGTATAGAAGTCTACGCTTGCTGTGTTAAAGCTGCAATCTATCTCCTGACCACCAGGGGGCGACTCCTCTAGTTGTATAGATTATTGCTTCATGTGTTAAAGCTACATTTTTTCTACTGACCACTAGGGGCGACTCCTCTGGTCGTATAGAAGTACTATAAACGTCGCCCTCAAGTGGACAAAGCAAAGGGTGCCGTCACAACGACCTTGTCTACTTGCTTCCACGTTTATGTTCTGAATAACAATTTTAAAGTATTTCTTTGTTTACGAATCCCGACATTGTAGGAAGAAAATGCCATTGGCGCTGAGACAGAAAGAAAAGACGCTTTCAGTTTGAGGAGGAACGGCGAGATCCGAGTCTCGGAGGCCACTGGGAAGTCGTGATTTTTCCCACTCGGAGAATCCTTCAGCGCCCTGCGGAGCCGCGGTAGCCTATCAGGGCCGGACAGGCACTCAGGATGAAGGATGAGCCCCTTTAAGGAGTCGCTCAGCCCGGGTCAGGGGAGACCTCAGAGGACTCATCCTTAAAGGACCATTAGTACGGAGGACTTCAAATGACTTAAGTATAAATAAATAAATGCATGAATAAAAACAAGAATAAAGAAATAAATTATTAAAGTAAATGTATAAATGCTTAAATAAATGTATAAACAAATAAATGTATAAATGCATAAATAAATGTATACATACATAAATGCATACAGGAATAAATAAATAAATGCTTAAATAAATGTATAAATGCATAAATAAATAAATGTATACATACATAAATGCATACAGGAATAAATAAATAGATGCTTAAATAAATGTATAAATAAATAGATAAATGCTTAAATAAATGTATAAAAAAATAATTAAATATAGGAATGAATAAATATAAGTTATAACTCAACAGGACATCATTAAATAAATATATTTCTACATTTCTTAATTTATTTACCCTTTACTGCCAATTTTGATTGAATAAACATAAAAATCATTCTAATTTCATTATATGACCGACTCGGTCCAATACCGATGCTTCAGATACCAGTCAAATCAGTCACCACGACTTGTTCTTAGGATTGTTACGATGCTCACACACTTTGCCGATGTCTCCGACCGCAGCCCATAAATCAAAAGTCTCCGCTGACAACAAGCGTCCGGATGTTTTTGAATACGTCCGCGCTCGATGAGCTGAATACTGATCAACCGGGTGTGAGCCCGATGTAATGTGAAGCCGGGCCTCTTGGGGGGGGGGGGGGGGACACGCGGTTACCGCGTGGCGCTCGATAGCGTAGCCGCCGCCCGACGGTTCAGGGACTCGAGCGACGATTGAACACTCAATCACAGAGACGCCTCGACGTCGACGGGCGGAGCGTTTTGTCGAGGAGCGTTTCTGGTCTCCAGGACACTGAAAACATGTTACACTGCATGTCATCATTCACTCTCACACACACACACACACCCTGTGTACAGAGTGTAAAGCCCTTTGAGGCAAATTTTGAATTTGTGACATTGGGCTGTATTAAATAAACTGCACTATGACACACACGAGAATAAAGTGGGATTTATTCAAATCATAATGTAACGTCCTCTTCATAACTATGTTTTAATCAGCGTGTAATGAACTAGAACTCATAATCGTTGTGTTTTCTTTGGATTACAACGAGCGGGGTCTCTCCACGCGGTCCACCGTGATCCTACGGAAGCCCAAATCAGTCAAATCAAACACTGGCTCTCGAGAGCCTTTCGCCTTCTTTTTTTTACGGCCACCGTAACAAAAAGAACTTTAAGACAATCGTTGAAAAAAAAAAAACGACTAATCGAGATTTACGTCAAAAGTAATTGACCTTTTATCGAGGAGGGCAGCGGCAATAAATTCATATACTGTTGTTTTTCTGAAAAAAATAATACATCAGTGTGTGTGTGTGCGTGTGTGTGGGGGGGGGATTTAAACTCCCTGAACCACCGTCAGGAGGTCGCACATCGCCCGTTGGTCCAGCATGAACCTACTGTACTTGGGGAGGGATGCTGAGCCGGGAGAGGAAAGAGGAGAGAGGAGAGAGGAGGGGGAGCTCAGCATCCTGTTAGCCCCGCGGCTCCGTATCCGATGCCCATGTTGGGCTCTTCCTGCCGGGTAACGGTGAGCGGAGATGACAAGGAAAAGCCCTTTTTGCCCACCGCACAAGTTGGCAGAGGTCAGGTGAGTGTCCCAAGGCGACGGGGGGGGGGGGGGGGGGGGAATAATCCCTGCGCGTCAAATCATCTTATGTAACACGTAGTTTTGAGTGTTTGGGAAATTATTCATAATTGGTCCACAGGGGGGAGAGAGAGAGGAGACACGCTTATGTAATAATAAACACGGAAGAGAATTTATAAAAGGAAGGACGGAGAGGAGTCCTACAATTTTTCTCGCAGCTAATCCCACTCGTTCATTTAGCCCCTGAATTGAGAAGAAGGCGGTCTGGTATGAGGAGATACCGTAAAGGAAGGATAAAGTACATTTTACACACACAGTGCATAACAAACATATGAAGTAGAGCCCAGTGGACGTGGTTAAAGGGCCAGACGGCATGGGAACAGCTGGAGGTATATATATTTTTATACACACACACAATAAATATAAAAAAACACAATACATATATTTAATATATAAATATGTAGTTATTCATATACAGAATAAATAAATATATTAAAACAAATATATATATTTTTTAAACACACAATAAATAAATAATATATATACATATTTATTGTGTACACACACACACATATATATATATATATATATATATATATATATATATATATATATATATATATATATATATATATATATATATATATACACACACACACACACACGACTATGCTCTGACCGCAACATAAAAGAAACATAAAGCGTCGTCCAAATGACGTAAAGTTACCCCAACACAGCTCGGCCACTGAATGAATATCAATTTATAAAAGATAAAACAATCTGCAGATTTTCCACTAAGGAAACTGATAATAAAGTCACATCCATACTTTGGAAATACTTTTATGTTTTATGGTGCTTGAGGAATTAGCCCACGGGGATTTTACATACGTGTATTAAACAGAAACGCCGGTAACAACAAAGCTTTCGCAATTCTGAAACTGAAACTGTTCCAGCCGGACCGGCTCCAAACAAATCCTGGACGTGTGTTTGCATACTTGTGTGTGTGCGTCTGTCCTTGGAGGGAGTCGTCCACCCGCTGAGCAAACATCCAGCTGCGTGACGCTCAGGGAAGAACTGGTGATACGTGGCATGAACTCAGTGCTCAATAACAGACGCTCTGTGCCGGCTGACCCTTGAAACTTCTCAGTTTCAGTCTGAAAACATGTTGAGTGTGCACCTGCTAGTGGAGACATGCACTACTCCTATAGAATAAAAACAAACACAACTTTCATGTTTTTCCACACATATTTGGACACCCACACACACACACACACACACACACAAAAATTAGGGGGTGCAACCATTTGTTTCGTCTCACAAATAAAATTAAAAAGAAATATTATTAGACAATGTTGAGTTAGGTGTGATGAAATATGATTAACATGTCCGATGAGTTATTGAAACGCGGTGGAAACGTTTGCTGCACACACTGTGACGATACAACCTGTGTGCGGTGGTCGTGTGTCCTTCTTTACACAGAATTAAACCCGACTGACGTGACTTTGTGAAGCCTGGAACCCGATCAATACAGTCAGGGCACATTTACATGATTGGACAGGCTGCGAGAGCTACAGATACCCGATATATATGTATTCTACATTTATCATGAGAATGATATAAGCAGAAATGTGTCTGAACCCTGCCTTTGGCGTGCTGATGTAACCGGAGTTGGTGACACACCTGTGATCGGAAACCTGAGATTTGTGTTGACGTGTCACATTGTTTTGTTCTCCACTGCTTGTGCTCTTTAGCATATTTAAATTGTTTTAAAACAGCAGCAGAGGTGCATTGAAATCAAGCCTGACAGGTGTTGTTGCCCTGAAGTCTCCAGTAAGGAACACAGGACCCACCTGCAGCTTTGGGGAACGTCGGTACCGCCCGTGACTCACCTGTTGCTAGGTAGAACAACCTGTACACTGGACCTCACAACCAGGTCGTCTCCAAACAGAGGAGCTCATAATTGACAGTGTTTGACCACTTTGGACTTTATAATAATAATAATAATAAAAATAATAATAAAAACTGCACCCCTAATAAATAGTCAATATATAATATATTACATTATGTCAGTGTACTAACTCCATTTTAACTTGTCAATCACTTATTGTAGCTTTATGGTAATGAGGACCACGGTGGGTTTTAACTGGGAGAACAACGACAGGTGGAGGTGAGCTTACCTGGACTCTTGAGGTTATATTTGTTCTCCATAACAACAGATGTTGAGCTTCTGTCGCTAACTCGCTAGCTAGTTAGCTCCCGGGGCTACTTAACGTTAGATTCCGTCAAATGCAGAGCCGGAACCCGGAGGTCGTCCGCTCTCCCCGGTGTCCCGGTAGGCGGTAAGGTGGGCTGGGTTCGTGTCCGGTCGTCTCCGGGAGGATCGAGGAGTTGTTTCTCGAGTTATCCGCTGTTTTCGGGTTTGAAACTGTTCGTCAAACGTTATCCCCGTGACGTCATCTTTGGAAACGTAAACAGGAAGTGACTGACTACTGGCTGGCTCTTCTTCTTCTTCGTCTACTTCTTGCTCTTCTTCTTGTGCTTTTTAATATGGGGAGCTCGGAGGCGGCGCATGCGTACTCTTGCGAGAACCTTTTACTTGTGATTATACTGGAATAAAAATGTCTACATATTTAAGAAATTAAACATTTAATTGTGAAATATAATCACTGCTGAACTTAGATAGGACTACCGCCAAATATAATGCACTGAACATTTTAATTAAAATATACATTTTACATTTAATATAATGATTTATAGGATTCTCACATTTTAATTAATCAAATATATCTTTTTAATTTATAAGAAAATATTATAATAAATGTTGTTAAATTCCAAGTTGTAATTTATAATTCCCCATTCATATTTCCACACTTTCCAGCCCTCACAGACTCTCACCCTCACACGTTCACCTGTGATTTAGAGAGGAGACGTTGGGCCATGACGCGTTATGAGTGAGCGTGTGCTGCCCTCTGCTGGTTCACAGGATGAACCGCACAAAGAGACTGCTTTCTTTTATTCCATTGGTGTGTGCCTTTGTGAGTGGTGAGCACACAAGTAATACACAATAATATTAACTAAAGGAATAAAAGACTAGTGGAGAGAAAACTAGTGGAGAGAAAACATCCAAAATATACATTTACATGTTTGATTTACTCTTTTAACTGTTTTAATCTATACATTTCTCCTAAATTCATATTTATTATAAATTTATATAAAATATATATATATAAATATGTATATATATATATATATATATATATATATATATATATATATATATATAAAAAATCCCTGACCCTTGGTATCATTTTAATCATAAAATAAGTAGTTTAACGTTTGAATACTTTTAAACTCTCATATTGTGCATGGCCTTCAGTGCACACATGAGATATTACGATGTTCTGTGTAAATATGTAAATAAAGTAGAGTTAAAAAAAGCAGAGATGTTTGTTACATCTAGATTATATTTGTAACACACAGAGCAAAACAGAAATGAATAAAAAAATTAAAAAAAAAAGATTTTCCGTACCAAAAGATTAAGATTATTCAGTTTTCAAGAATGTGCAATGTGTATTTATTATAAATTCTTGATTATTAAGTATGCATTCATAAATGACCAGTGGATGTATCGGTCACTATACCTGGAAGTCTGAATCAGATATTAGTGAGACAGATGAGCCATAATGAGACTTTATGAGACTTATAGAACACAGCTCAGGTTGGTATATAGAAATAATAAACAAAGCCTAAAGGGTCAAAGAAGAGGTCAGTGGAGGATAGAGAGAATATGATGGATTGAAAAATAACCCCAATGACACGAATGCACTCAGCCCTCTGGCTCCATCACCCAGAGGTTTTATGGATTAAGAGGTTACGTCATTTCCTATAGACAATATACACACATCGATAATTGGGAACGTGTTTTATAAAATAAAAAATCCCATCCTAAAGTGTGTTTCATTGCAAATATATCAGAGTTTATTAAAGGATTAAAAAAAGAGAAAGAAAACGAGCACAAATCTGCCCCCACCTCACGCGGAGGATTTGTAGGTTTAGGCGAAATAGCCCCCCCCCCCCCCCCCCCCTCAGAATTTTCAGATTAAATACCGTGACGTGCATGTGTACATTCTCACTATGTTTGCAGCGCGAGGCGAGTGCGGAATGCGCGTGCTGCTGCGGGGAAAGTCGAGGGAGTAACCCGCGGTTTGGAAGACTTTTTGGGGAGGTAGCGGGGAGGAGGAGGAGAAGGAGGAGGAGGAGGAGGAGGAGGAGGAGGAGGAGGAGGAGGAGGAGGAGGAGGAGGAGGAGGAGGAGGAGGAGGAAGGGAGCCGTGGACCGGGACGCTGGACACCATGCATACGGATGTGGTGCTGCTCTTCCTGCTGGTCGGGGTGGCCGGCGTGTCGGGACGGACGCGTCCGGAGGGACGAGACGTCAGGTCAGTCCGGGAGGAGGAGGAGGAGGAGGAGGAGGAGGAGGAGGAGGAGGAGGAGGAGGAGGAGGAGGAGGAGGAGGAGGAGGAGCGGGCTGGAGGACTCGGGGCCGTGCGTAAATACGCGCGGAGCTGGACATAAAACCTCATTTTAAGGCATTAACTCCTGTGTAAAAATCATATTTTTATTTACATGTTAAATAACCTGCAATAGGGGGGGGGGGGTATTACATTAATCAGTTAATTATTTACACTGAAAACACTTTGACAAAACCCTCTTAACTCGAGGTCCACCTACAGGCTGTTTTGGGAATCACACAATGCTCATCTTTTGGGATTCACACTTTAGTTTGACTATATTTATCTCTGATGTGCATATTATTGTTGTATTATGAATCTTTATTGCTATTCATAGTCACACAAAAGTCTGTTGGTGGCCTGCTAGGCCTTTACACAGCCACATGGTTAATATATCCTCTATTGTTGTAACTACAATGTCCTCCTGCAGCCATGTTCTCATTAGAGCGTCACTCATGACTTTGGAAAGGGAAGAATAATCACACGACTATATCAATCAACCAATGAAGACCAAGCGGCTGTTAGACGTTATTTAACCCTCTTGACAGTTTCGGGATTGTTTCAGTCAGATTCTCTTTGTCCTCGTGGTGTTATGAAAGTATCATTTGGTTGTTGGGAGGAAGTCAATGGATGTTCCCGCCTTCCGTCACACGACGACGAATCGACGATGTTATGATATTAATTATCCACATTTAGGGGCAGCGTCCCGAAGAGCTTCTACGGGTTGGATACGTCTGGCTGTCTTTTCAACGGTGGATTTTTCAAACTGCTAAAAACAACACAAAATTGTATATTTTAAGTTACATTAATAAAGATGCATGAAACACACTCTTGCTATACGTGTTCATATAATTATACACGTTATATTACTACTAGGGCTGGGCAACGATTACAAAATGTAATTGCGATTAATCGCATGATGTCCCCGATTAATCGCGCGATTAATCGCGATTAATCGCATTTGTATACGCAAAATCCAATAATGAATTCAAAAGTAGTGTATAGCGCACTTGTATTTTAAATGTTGTGCCATATGAACTAAAGAGCATAACATGAGACACCAGAAAACACTTTCAGGGCAATTTGTCAACTCCTAGAACTTGACTCTTATTTTAAATGTTCTGCCATATGAACTAAAGTGCCATAAAATCTTTTGTACAAACAAACACTTAACATCAGCATTTGTATAGCAATTAAATAAAATAAATGCTTTGTGTAAATCTCAACTTAAACAATGGTATCAAAACAAACAGAACTAAAGCGTATTGCCACTGTTGAGTGTTGATAAATGTATGGATGCATGTCATTATATTTGTCCAGGAGGAGGCGCTGTTGCGTCTCATATGGCGTGACGTCACAATGACACCACTTCCTTTAAGGGGGATGTTCACGCCCTTTCTCTCTGTTTAACCTAGCGACTAGGGAGAGAGTTCACTTACGGCACAACAGCTAATCGAGGCCCAGCTGAGGAGGCGTGTGTCTGCATCTTGTTGACGGGTGTGTGTGTGTGTGTGTGTGTGTGTGTGGGGGGGGGTATATGTGCGCGCAACACAGCTGATCTCTAATGCATGTCGGTGCCCGCAGCGCGCTCCCGCGCGAGCCGAGCTGTATTGACGGGGAATAAATAATAAATAATTAAACCTGCGTTAACGCGCGATAAAATAATTGTTGGCGTTAATTTAGTGATGCGTTAACGCACGATTAACGCGTTAACGTGCCCAGCCCTAATTACTACATATGAAAGGTATCCCGGCGAGGTTTCCAAGGTGAGGCCTCAAAGCCGTTTTCATTCATTCTCAGAAAGTAGTGTCTGAAAACACGTTCACGACAGGCAGACATCTTCCCTCTCAACACCGACCTCAGCATCACACCTCCAACCACAGCATCACACCCCCGAGCTCAGCATCACACCCCCGAGCTCAGCATCACACCCCCGACCTCAGCATCACACCCCCGACCTCAGCATCACACCCCCGACCTCAGCATCACACCTCCGACCCCGGTATCACATCCCCGCCCACGGCCGGGCGGCGGCTCGCTCCCCGAAGCTTCATTTTCCGCTGACGGCTCCGTCAGGTGGGCGTGTGCCCGGTTAGAGAGAAATGACTTACCCTGATTACGTAACCTGGAGCCTGAGCGTGTTAATGGGCTTTCTGAATTATTGCTATTTTTGTGGCTTCTGGCGGTAAAAGGTCAGCCGGGCGGAAAGAAAGGTCCAATTAAAAATGTGGTCGTGCCGTTTTTCTTTCTGCCGCGCCGCTGTGGGGAGATGAGGTTTCGGGATCTGAGAATCTGGAAATGTACGTTTTACCTTCCTGTGCTTCCAGAGGGAGAGAAACCTCCGGTGTTCTTTCTCTCATGAAATATTAATTTGTTAGCAATAAAACAGGCGCATGACCAATTAAATTACATTTAGAGCTTTAAGGACAATTTCTTTTTGGTGAAGCCGTAGACTTACGACCTCCATAGCGTGAAGCCCAGAGTCTTCTGCCCGTTGACCTGCAGGGCTTTTATATGATGTTCTTATTTACTTATTTCATAGTTTGTGGGTTTTACAGTGTTTTATATGGAAATTAAATATTTGTGCAGCTTCAGGTGCTTTTGGGATATATCGAAAAATTGTTGATTGAGAATTGTTTTTCTACAGCTTAGTTCAGTAGTTTTGGGAAGCAGAGGGCGACTGAATATGTTTTGAGGAACGCAAGTTTCATAAATAAAATAAAAAATTGTAGATTTTTTGTAGATTCAAGCAAGAATCTGCAAGCTTTTTTAATATATATATATATATATATATTACTGTATCAATCAGAAACAATTATAAAAAAATAAATCAAATACATAAAATACATCTGTTCATGAGGGTCAGTGGGGGACATCAGCATACAGTTGGACAGAAACATAAGTATGTGTAAGTACTATATAAGTTGAAAGTGAGAGGACCTAGAACAGAGCCTTGGGGCATGCCGATATTACCAGTGGATCCTTGTTCCTTACACACTGGTTTCTGTAGTCGAGGTAGAACTCAAACCAGCATGAAGCAGAAAACAAGAAACATTTTGACAGTTTTGTAAGAATAATGTTGTGATTAATTGTTGTTTTAGAGGTTCGAACAGATGGAAAGTGGTTTCTGAGTTTGCAATATCTAGAACCCTTAAATCCTGCTTTTAGAGAGCAAATAATAAGCTTCTAGAACTAAAAACGTCTTTCTTTAGTTTGCCCTGAATTTGACTGAAACCTGAGGAATGCCCAGCGTCTTAGTCCGTGTCTATGGTGTCTATGTGAAACCGGATGTTAATCTCCTCTGGATCCTCAAGTCAACTTGGTCTAAGAGTCAAAGCCCACGAAGTGGAGCAGACGGTGCCCCGACGGCCCGTCAGCTCTGTGACCTCTCTGACCTCTCTGTCTGACCTCAATCACCCGCTTCATCAAGTCACTGCATCCAAACTGATTAACGGTATAAGCACTTTCCCTGTAACTATGAAAACAGTCCAACCAGAGACGCTACACAACCAGTGGATACGGCACCCATTGGTGTGGGGGCTGCTGGTTTGAAGGGACGTTTTAACAGCATGTCAAACACTGTGAAAAAAACACAGAGAAAGGGTTATTACACTTCTTCAATTAACAACACAAGTCACAGACAAGACAAAGCTGTGGAAAAACCTGTCAATCACCTTGTAGCTCCGCCCCTAAAGCGTCCCTTTCTCTATGGTCTGTTTGACTCCAACAGACCATAAAGTATAAATTATGACATCAGGCTGTGAAGAAGACTTGAAACTAGAGACTGAGACAAAAACTCATGTTTACAATGTTTACTGAGGGAATAAATCAAGAGAAATGTAGAGTCATTACATAGACTTCTATACAACCAGAGGAGTCGCCCCTGGTGGTCAGTAGAGAGAATGCAGCTTTAACACATGAAGCATAGACTTCTATTCAACCAGAGGAGTCTCCCCTGGTGGTCAGGAGAGAGAATGCAGCTTTAACACATGAAGCATAGACTTCTATACAACTAGAGGAGTCGCCCCCTGGTGGTCAGGAGAGAGAATGCAGCTTTATCACATGAAGCAGAGGCTTCAAGATTACTTTCACCCAGTTTAGCGCCAGTGCTATTAGACCTTGCACAATGTGTAAAATGTTTGTTTTTTTACCCTCCTTCAGATGGAAAAGAGAAATGCCTCTGACGGAAGGAACCGGTTGCCAGATTGCCAGGTATGATGCACGTCTGTTTTGTTATTTAGTCCAATTAGAACGATAACAGGGGCTAGAAAGGAGGATCTTGTCGCAGAGATTAGAGCATCATGGATTTAGAGGCGCATGCTCAACATTTTAATCACACTATTGTTTGCAGTACCGGCCGCTTCCATGTATTTGACTAAACCCAATTTAATCCATTCTTATTCCTCCGAATCAGGAAATTCATAAGATTATTTTCGCCTGTGCTGCATCAACTCATAAACAAACGTAGAAGATCTTATTATGAGTC
Organism: Liparis tanakae; assembly: GCA_036178185.1. Classification (NCBI taxonomy): domain Eukaryota; kingdom Metazoa; phylum Chordata; class Actinopteri; order Perciformes; family Liparidae; genus Liparis; species Liparis tanakae. The sequence continues at coordinate 18,698,071 of CM070101.1, forward strand.
ACGCCTTGATTAGGTGGATTGAAAGTATTGCTTAATGTAGCTGACAGCAGCCATCCGCATGTTCAATAAACAGCTGTATTATCATCAACTGGGGAAACAAAATAGTAATTGGCACAATTGGCACCTTATTGTCAATTATCATATTCATTACCTTATTGTGAGGTACTCCTCAGGTTTTATAGAAGTGTATGCTTCATGTGTTGAAGCTGCATTCTCTCTCCTGACCACCAGGGGGCGAAACCTCTGGTTGTATAGAAGCCTATGCTTCAAGTGTTAAAGCTTCATTCTCTCTACTGACCACCCCGGGGCAAATCATCTGGTTGTATAGAAGTCTATGCTTTATGCGTTAAAGCTGCATTCTCTCTCCTGACCACCAGGGGGCTCCTCTGGTTGTATATAAGTCTCTATAGTGACTCTACTTCTCTTGATGTATTCCCTCAGTAAACATTGTAAACATGAGTTTATGTCTCAGTCTCTAGTTTTAAGTCTTCTTCTATACAGCATAATGTCATCATTTATACGTTACGGTCATTTAGAGTCAGACCATAGAGAAGGGGACCCTTTAGGGGCGGGGCTTACTGTGATTGACAGGCCGATGCTGCAACCCGAGCCGTATAGGTTAGGCGACGGAGGACCAGGACTCCTTCCTGCAGCACTCTGTACCATCTGCCCTAGAGACACATAACTTAACTCTTTCATTGTTGTTTTTCCAAACTTTTCCACCAGCCCCATTTTCAAGAGGAGCCAGGATGTCACTAAAGTCGGGGGTCCGAAGTCAGAGCAGCTTCTGAGAATAGACAACCACGACTTCACGATGCGACCCGGATTCGGAGGTGAGGAGGTTCATCTCACTCGCATAAAAGAATCAACGCTCCTCTGCAGGTGTAATTCATTCATCGGCCACTTGAAGTGCTCTTTGGGACATTCACACTCAACCCAAGCCCAGATCGCTTGTGTCCAGCGCCGCCTTGTGACGATGACATAACAGAGTGGGTTTATGCCTAATCCATGCCGTTGATTAATTACCAAGCAGCCGCAGTCTATAGCTTTAGTTTTCAATAAATCTCATTTTAATCTGCCACGCGGCTCAAAGCCAGAATCTGTGTGCTTTTCAACTAGGAACGCATTTATTCATTTTTTATCGTGGTTAATTACTAAATTGAGTCTCATTAGTGGCCGGAGGTTCCATGTGTTCATATTACTTTAAATGGTGAGTGCATACGAAGTGTTGCGCAACGGATATTCCCAAACTGCAGTGATTGTGTCTGACAGATGTTTGGATTTACCCAATCAGCCTGTTGTTGTTGTTGTTGTTCCCTGAAACATCCGTGAACTGGGAACACGGTTCCTGGTAAATCCACAGACATGTTTAATCTCTGCAGAGGTTTAAGCTCATCGATGTGTTCCTCTTGTCACATGGCCCTCACCAATAGGACCATTACTAATGCAGACGAGTCGCGTGCAAGGGGCTGGTGATACAAACCCTATTTTTCGGTGTCCTTCAATGCAGGAAAACTCCTGATTTCCCCCGACAGACACTTTTGCAAAATGTTGACGTCTGAATTTTTGGCATTTTAATACGATTTTCAATTCTCAAAGTCGAAAAAAATAGTTTCCTCTTCTTTTTCTCTAATATTTATATCTAAATATAATCTCTATATCTCTATATCAGTTCTAAAATCCAAATTCATGAATTTCTGAGATGGTTTCCACCAAAACTCGGCTTGGGAACGCCCTCATAGACAAGCTCTATTAGGCTATTTTGATGCTCTTTTGATGCTCTTTTATGCACTTTGGCACCGTAACATGGCGAGTACCTCAAAGAGAAGGGTGTGTATACGATCGGGTAAAGGTCTGAGGAGCTTCTTAGATAGCCAAACTGCATTTGGGTTAGGGTTAACCCCCCAAAACAGAATTTCAAGCTATGAAGGGCTGTTTTTGTAACTTTCCGATAACCACAATCAGGCCAACTTAATGCAGTGATTTACCAGATGTGTGGAGGTGAGAAAACCACGCAGGACTTGAACTCTCAACTCTATTTTAAGAAGAGATGGTCTGAGATTGTAAACCTTTATCGTATCAATCAAAGCGGCTTTCCCCCTCTCACTGAACACCTTTACCTGGGGAAAGATCTCAGTCTGGGTTTGGAAAGAAGATCGTAATCGGCCGTTCAGACGTTTCAGAAACGACTTGCATCTCCGATAAATAGTTAAAAAACAAGAGCGCTGTGCAAGGTAACGTGAACGTCACGACGAAAGAGAGTAAACGACATCAAACGAAAAGCGACAAAAAAACACAACGGATGAAAGACAACAGCGTGCGCTACGATAATGTCGAATGGGATTAGAGGACTCGCTCTGCCGCCGTCTGTGCCACCGTTTTGGGAAAATCTGCCCCCGACTGCTTTGAGGGGGCTTTGGATGAACGTCAGCATTTGAAGCAAAAGCATAAAAAAGAGTCACAGCCTATCCAAATAAACATAGATAATCCCCAAACTGTTTCACCGGCTCCGCTCAGACAGGGAGAGTTATTTCTGAGAGTTATTTTTTGCAGTTTACCTCCTTTTGTAAAATGTTTAATTGTTTCGAGGCAACCATACGAACGAGCGCTAACGCTACAACGCTAGTCGCGCAAAACCGTACGTTACCTACTAGTAAATAATACAGATTAAATTTAAGATATTTAAATCGCCTGATATTTTTTAATTTGCCCGTTTGATCCGTTCAGATCGAAGTTCACCTCACCATAATTAGGAGAAAAGATTAATGATGTTTCTTTCAATTTCAAAGCGTTTTGGAGGCGCTACGCATTGAGCGGGAAAAAAACTAATAAAAAAAGCTGCGGAATTATAAAAAAGGTTTTTTCTCTATGTTTTATGAATGAAACTTCCGAAATTTCATTACATTTTTTGGGGAAAAGCCAGAGATAATGGGAAAAGACTTTTGGACAGAAAGAAACTGTTTTTTGGTCGCAGGATAATTAGAAAGTATGACCAAAAATATATATATTGCTCAAGAATTTGAGCCATTTTTTGTGACGGATTGTATTTGTGGAGCTAGTAATGCATAGGTTCTCAAACTGTGAGGAGCGCCCCTCTAGTGGGGCGCGGTGGTACTACAGGTGGGGCGCAAAAGGAAATGCAGTAAATACCTTTCCTAAGAACGTCACATATTTCACAAGGTTAAAGTTCACAGACATCAAACTAAGTCATTAATAAACCACAGGCGTAACGTACATATTTGATTGGAGCTCTTGACAACGGCATCTTGTTGCTTCAGCACACGTCTCGACGTTATGCCGTCCATTAAAGCTGAGTCTTCCTCCAACAGGGCCTGCAGTCCCTGTCGGAGTGGATGTCCAGGTGGAAAGTTTGGACGCCATTTCAGAGGTCGACATGGTATGTCCAGAAACGAACCGAGAATAAGAAAAGGCTGTTTTGGCGATAACAACGTAACGGACACGTCTATCCTTGTTCAAGGACTTCACTATGACGCTGTATCTGAGGCACTACTGGAAAGACGAACGTCTGTCCTTCAGAAGCAACAACAACCTGAGCATGACCTTCGACGGCCGCCTGGTGAAGAAGATCTGGGTGCCGGACATGTTTTTCGTCCACTCCAAGAAGTCCTTCACCCACGACACCACCACCGAAAACGTCATGCTGCGAGTTTACCCCGACGGCAAAGTCCTCTACAGCCTGCGGTAAAGTACTAAATGATGAAATCATGCTGTATAGAAGAAGACTTGAAACTAGAGACTGAGGCATAGACTCATGTTTACAATGTTTAATGGGGGAAAACATCAAGAGAAGTAGAGTCACTATATAGACTTCTATACAACCAGAGGAGCCCCCTGGTGGTCAGTAGACAGAATGCAGCTTTAACACATGAAGCATAGACTTCTATACAACCAGAGGAGTCGGCCCCTGGTGGTCAGGAGAGAGAATGCAGCTTTAACACATGAAGCATAGACTTCTATACAACCAGAGGAGTCGGCCCCTGGTGGTCAGGAGAGAGAATGCAGCTTTAACACATGAAGCATATACTTCTATACAATCATAGGAGTATCCCCCTGGTGGGCAGGAGAGAGAATGCAGCTTTAACACATGAAGCATATACTTCTATACAACCATAGGAGTATCCCCCTGGTGGGCAGTAGATATAATGCAGCTTTAACACATGAAGCATATACTTCTATACAACCAGAGGAGTCTCCTCCTGGTGGCCAGGAGAGATAATGCAGCTTTTACACATGAAGCATAGACTTCTATACAACCAGAGGAGTCGCCCCCTGGTGGTCAGGAGAGAGAATTAAGCTTTAACACATGAAGCATGGATTTCTATACAACCAGAGGGGTCTCCCCCTGGTGGGCAGTAGAGATAATGCAGCTTTAACACACTTCTGCATTGGCCTCACCCGGCGGGTTTAAAGCAGCGCTCCTTCATCCAGCTGAGGGGTTCAACATCTGATCAGGATCCTCCAGGCACGCACACGCTGGAGGATTATAGATCTTGTCTGGACTCTGGAATCCCCAGGAAGAGCTGGAAAGCGTCGCTTGGGAGAAGAACATCTGGAGTACAACGCTATAAGCCGGCTGCCACGGCGACCCAGATAGCAGGAAGATGATGGATGGAGTTTCAGGGTCGTGGTATTGTTCACGCCGGGACACATTGCTTATGATATAAATTACACCTGTGCCTTTCCTTCGGTGACTGGGACACATATACCATAATGTATTGATACTGTGATGTGAAACCAGATGTCGTCTTAGATTTAGGATATTATCTTTTCCTGATTTTAAAGGATTACAGTAGTCATGTGATTTTCTGAATTTACAGGACTGTTGTTTTAGCTGTTCTATTATTTTCCACAATGACAATTTATATCATTGTGTAAATATTAGAAGTCCACCAATTAATCAGCACTCATAGAACGTTTTATTAATGCATGACAGATATTAAATGACATTTTGGATTTTGGTATGATTTAAATAGTTTTGTGATTCAAATTCAACTTTATTGTCTGAAAAGGGCAACAAAATGTAGTTTAGCATCTGACAAGAAGCAGTAAAAGTGCAGTGCAATATTCTAGATAAATAGCAATATATATCTATTTTTATATATATATATATATATATATATATATATATATATATATATATATAATAGCAGTATATATATATTTATATAAATAACAGAAAAAATATTCTCGATAAATAGCAGTATATATTTATATATATTTATATAAATAACAAATAAATAATAAATAATAAAAAATGAACAGTATGAAAAAATGCTACGTAGCCATGCTAATAAATATGAAACCTACAGTTTCATGCCTCTGAAGTGGCACCAGCTGCCGCGGTACAAGATGTGTGTTTAAGGGGATAACGTTCTGCCAATTACGGGCCGCTAATGCTCCCGAGCGAGGCCTTTGCAATCGTGGCGAGCGACCGGAGGCTCGGGGCCAAAATAGTTTGGATTTTTGTAATCCACACAACCCCTGGCGGCAGATTTACTGCTGGCCATCTGGCTCCTGGCAGCGCCGGAAACAAACGAAATTCAGAACGATGAACATCAACATCTGCAAATCAGTATTCGGTATTGATAGCGAGGAGGAGTCATCATTGTACTATCTGGGTGAAGAGGGAAGAGTAGCTGCAATGAATCGGTCGATACAAGCGTCCTCGTCTCGCGGTCGGGGGTTAATCTGTGTCACCGGTTGGTGCCGGTTGGAGATTTCCCAGGCTGAAGGCAGATTGGCGGGAGAGGATGCCGTGTATTGTCCCGTGAGCTGGATTATGTATTTTCATTTATCTTCTCTGTGCTGGAAACCAAATCTCTGCCGACCCACCTTGTGGATACGGAGGGTTGAGGCTCCGCTGAAGGTTCGACGTGCATCATAAGGACAAGTCATCAGCCTCGATTCTTTGAATTACTATCAGACTGAAACCCGTTTTGACAATGCAAGAGAGAAGTGACAAACACTCTCTGCCTCCATCTGCCTGATGGATGGTGGAGGTCTCCATCGTGGAATATGCCTACTATGAACTATTGATAAACTCTGTCAGATTCCTTGAATGTATTTTAACTCTAAATCTGTCCTTCTGGTCACATGACATCTATTGTTCTGTCCATCCTGGAGAGGATCCTCCTCTGTTCTCTCCTGAAGGGTTCTTCCCTTTTTTCCCCCTGAAGGGTTATTTGGGAGTCCGATGTGAGGTTTTGGGGCAGGGATGTCTATGTGTAAAGACTGTAAAGCACTCCGAGACAAATTTGTAATTTGTGAAATTGGGCTATACAAATAAACTGAATTGAATTAAATTAAAGTGAAAAACACGGGCGGGAAACTGGGTTAGCAGAAATGTTAATTACGTAATTTAAAAAAAAATGTTTTACTCTTTTGAAAACTCTCAAACAAGAGATTGGATCAGGGCAAAGACACATTTGAATTAAGTGGGTATTTTTACATCAATCAACGATGTACAATTAACCATTTCTGTCAATGGAGTCCGCTGGCTTCGAGTGTTTAACGGTGGCTTCTTCTCTCATCTAACTGGGTGAGTTACGGGAATAAATGCAGACTGTAACCTTTTTTTTAAAGACACAAAAGGCCAAACAGAAGAAGGAACCATCCAAACCGAAAGAGTGATTAATGTGTTCACATCCGTTCCATGCTCAGCTTTTTGTTCCTGTCATTGCAGAGTGACGGTCACTTCCATGTGTAGCATGGACCTGAGTCGCTTCCCTCTCGATACTCAGACCTGCTCTTTGGAGATAGAGAGCTGTAAGTCATCATCAAACTCCTCTCACATCCTTCCCACCGCTTCTTGTTCATGTGATTTAAAAAAAAAGTCAAAATCAATGAAAATGGCCGTGGAGGTTAGTTCAAAAACGGGATTGGTTCTCTTTCGTCTCTCCAGATGCGTACACGGACGACGACTTGATGCTGTACTGGAAGAAGGGCAACCGGTCGCTCAGCACGGACGACAGGATTTCCCTCTCGCAGTTCCTCATCCAGGAGTTCCACACCACCACCAGGCTGGCCTTCTACAGCAGCACGGGTAGGGGAGTGGCCATCTTTTAACGTCAGGAGCCACTCGGGGTCCGTTTTGACCTCCGGCGTTTCTCCTCCAGGCTGGTACAACCGCCTGTACATCCACTTCACCCTGCGGCGCCACGTCTTCTTCTTCCTGCTGCAGACCTACTTCCCCGCCACCCTGATGGTCATGCTGTCCTGGGTGTCCTTCTGGATCGACCGCAGGGCCGTCCCCGCCAGGGTGCCACTGGGTAACGCTTGGCGGACACTCGGAGCGCACATTACTTTACACGTCGCCTAGCTAACGCTTTTACCCACAGCGACTCACAACAAGGGCTTTCAACCACGAGTACTACCTCAGAACAAGAACCGAGAAAGTAGCGCTGCTTCAAGAGCGCCAAACTACAAAAATACTATAAGTAATACCATGAGTAATACCATGAGTAATACCATATGTAATACCATGAGTAATACCATGAGTAATACCACAAGAAATACCATAAGTTATACCATAAGTAATAGCATAAGTTATACCATAAGTAATAGCATATGTTATACCATAAGTAATACCATATGTTATACCATATGTAATACCATGAGTAATACCATAATAAATACCATAAGTAATACCATGAGTAATACCATAAATAATACAATAAGAAATACCATAAGTTATACCATAAGTAATAGCATAAGTTATACCATAAGTAATACCATGAGTAATATCATGAGTAATACCATATGTAATACCATGAGTAATACCATGAGTAATGCCATATGTAATACCATGAGTAATACCATAATAAATACCATAAGTAATACCATGAGTAATACCATAAGTAATACAATAAGAAATACCATAAGTTATACCATAAGTAATAGCACAAGTTATACCATAAGTAATACCATATGATATACCATAAGTAATAGCATAAGTTATACCATAAGTAATAGCATAAGTTATACCATAAGTAATAGCATATGTTATACCATAAGTAATACCATGAGTAATATCATGAGTAATACCATATGTAATACCATGAGTAATACCATGAGTAATGCCATATGTAATACCATGAGTAATACCATAATAAATACCATAAGTAATACCATAAGTAATACCATCAGTAATACCATAAGTAATACCATCAGTAATACCATAAGTAATACCATAAGTGCTATTCAAGTGCCATGGAAGTGCTAATCTTTTTTTATTCACGGTATAGTCGCAAAATATATGTTTTGTGAGGAATCAAAGACGACTGAAACCTAGAGATTTGCTCAAAGACTGTAGGACCCAACCCCCACAACGAGGAGGAGGAACTGAACCTACCTGAACACTCATATCTCTTGGTCTCGGCTTACTTTATTGCCTTTGTACAAACCCTTTAAAGAAAGAAGTCAAGCATTAAATGAAGAAACAAAGGTTGAAGGTCCTGTAAACAAGTTGATTTGGTGGCAAAATATCGACTGAAATTAAGATTTTATTTAAGACTTCCTGTTTTAAAGCATATAAGAGCTTCTTTGTATCATCACTAAACACGTAAACTGTTTTTAATCAGTAAACTATGACTTAGTATGAACTAAGCTTAAGAGTGCCCGGGCCTTTATAGCTAATTTGGTGCGATGGCTAGTTTGGTGATTTCTGGCAGAGTTCTTTGTTCTCGCTGTTGATGGAGATAATTTTTCACGTTATCATTTTTTTCTGAAAGCCGACAAGAAGATTTGGATTCAAAATATATATGTATATGTGTAAAAGTGCTACATACAAGATTGGAAGCATCTCAACCGCTCTGAGGCTGAGCTGGCGGCTCGCATCTAATGGCGCTAACAGCGAAAGCTACGGCTAACGGTGTTTACCGGAGGGGGGATTTGAGTTGACATGCAAAATGTTGATACATCTATGTTAGCGATTAGGATTAGCATAAACTGTTATGAAGGAGGGGGGGGGGGGGGTGACGATAGCGGCCTCCACGTAAATCACTTGGCTCCAGTTCAGCTAACGTCAAAATGAAATTGCCGTTGACGTTTTTCAACCGTGTAAATTTATTAGCTAAACTTAAATTCATCGACAAAGACTACAACCTGTACATTTGTGTTCAGGGATTAGTACGTCTGCTTCGAACTTGAGTCCAGTTTTGTCGAATTATAAAGTGTATTTCTTCACTTTGGTACATACCTGACACCACGATCGTACCCAGAGCCAGTAAGCGTCCTAAACAACGGGTAACGGGACTCTAGGTCAGAGGTGAGACCGGAGGCTTCACCTTTGCGCTGCGCTTTCAGGCATCACCACGGTGCTCACCATGTCCACCATCATCACCGGGGTCAACGCCTCCATGCCCCGGGTGTCCTACATCAAAGCCGTGGACATCTACCTCTGGGTCAGCTTCGTCTTCGTGTTCCTGTCGGTGATCGAGTACGCCGCCGTCAACTACCTGTCCACTCTGCAGGAGCGCAGGGAGAGGGTCCTCCGGGAGACGGTGAGGGTTTAACAAGCCCCGGCATTGCCGAGACATTTTAAATACGTATATTCGAGGTTCCCAGAGGATGAATCCTACTATTTCTAATGTTTTGAGCGCCTCGTATTTGTAAGCGTGCGTGTGTGTTATTCGCATAAGTCAAAAAGTATTAAACCGGATCGCATTAAATTAGGTGGGGTGATTGTTTATTACCCGGGGACCATTTGATTAGATTTTGGGATTGATCGGGTCAAAGGTCAAGATCAAGGTCATGAAACAGGTCAAAATCTTCTTGAATCACATGACATTTGGTGGGATGATTGGTTATTTCCCGGGGACCATTTGATTATTTTGGGATTGATCGGGTCAAAGGTCAAGGTCACGAAAAGGTCAAAATCTTCTTTTTACCATAGTGCGGTCAATTTCTATACAATTGGCAACTAATGCCAACATGTTCATAATTCAATGCTCAATCTTGTGATATGTGAAGGTATGCGCTCTACCGAGTGCCCGTTCTAGTTCTTGATTTTTTCGGCATCGGTTCAACATTTCTATTTATCCGATTCCTTGCGGTGATCACTGCTCTGCACAAATGTCATCTATTCAAGTAATACAATGCTTTTTAATCGTTGAAATCCGATTAATATCCGATTATTCGGATTATTGAGACGTTTTTATTCGAACATGTTTGTTTGGAACGCCTTTCTGTACCTGTTGTTGTCGTCGTTGTCTCGGCTTGCAGCTGCCGTGCACCTGCGGCTTGGCCCACCCGGGCGTGATGTCGGGCGGCTACAGCGACGTGGACTTCAACACGACGGGCAACTACGGCTCGTCGGTGCAGAACGGGATGAAGCGGGAGAGGATGCTGGTGCAGCTGGCGATGGAGAGCGACCAGGTCACCGGCCACGTGGGCTCCGGCGCTTACAGCAACAGCTGGATCGACACGCACGTCATAGACAAGTACTCCCGGGTCCTCTTCCCGGGATCTTACGTCCTCTTCAACATCATCTACTGGTCCATCTACTCCTAACACAGACTCTGCCGCCCTGCTCGTCAAAGTTGCGCAATAAACTTGCAGATTTGGGCTTTTTTTTCTTTTTTCTTTCTCTTCGAATAAAAGAAAAAGAAGATGGAACTAGAGCACGGCTCAACGGCAATATTATCGCCTTTTCTCTTCGTTTTTTACAGATTACTTCATTTATCCTGATTTTAGTGTAATATAAATAAGATTTATTGTAATGTATATTGTTGCTTTTTAAATTATTTATTTAAACTAATTAAATGTGTGTTTGTTTAAGGCAGAACGGATTATGTGGAGCAAAATGTTTCCGCGGACGACGTACATTTTTTTACATTTGCTCGCCAATGGTAGAACAAAAACATCCCGTTGGTGTTTCAGTTCTCTTCACTAAAGAATTCATGAATCTGAACTAGGAACCATCATCACCGTGTTACGGGTAGAAGTGGAGTTGTGTTGAGGGCAGCTAACGGTGCTAACGGTGTTGTGGCCACTAACGGAGTGCTAACGGTGTGCTAACAGTGTTGTGGCCACTAACGGAGTGCTAACGGTGTGCTAACAGTGTTGTGGCCACTAACGGTGTGCTAACTGTGTGCTAACGGTGTTGTGTCCACTACAGGTGTGCTAACGGTGCTAAAAATCTGTACTTGAGTGCAAGGATTTGAATTTAAGGCAAAACGTATTTGTTCTTTTTTTAGTTGCAGTCCTAAAATATTTCGATGATAAAGTCGAGTTGTTGTAAATGGTGTTTTTGTTTCGGTCGAATCTTCACAGTTTTCATGGTTATTTGTCCACATTTGAGTGGTTTCTTGATATGCTTGAACTTACACTTAATAGACATGCAGTCTCAGATGGAATTGGAGCTTTTTCTTGTTCTACCTTCACGTGTCTTGTAATTCTTCGCTTGTTAAATCACATAATTGGTATAAAGTTGTACAGAATTGTTGATTAAAATGTTTTTCTCAGAGCAATTTCCTGAATGCTGTCGAAATGAGGTCCGTTTGAGCAACAGGACGCTGTGACATCTGTCGTGGCTTATGTCAAAATTTAAGACAAAAGCCCGAAACCGGCAGACATGGTCAACCGAGAGCGTAGGAACATTATTGTAAACAATAAAAATTAAAATTAAAAAACAGATTTATTATTTGAATGAGAAATTTAAAAAGTTTGTTAGCATAAAAGAGATATTATCTGTAATTTTTGTTTGTTAAAACATTTTTATTTTTTTCATGTCTGTGGCATCAAAACTGTAGAAATATGTATACAGCTTCATTAAATCAAGTCGCATCCACTCCATGAAGGCTATAGCTGCAGATACATACATGCATGTACAGAGTTAACAAGTTGTATGCACACCTTTCAATGCTTACATGTCTTTATTATTATTAATCAGCCCCAACCCGGTCATTTTTCCTCCACGGGCCTGGTCAGGTTGGTTTTGACCACGCGTCCGTGTCCCTGGCCCCTCAGACCGGCCACGTAGACCTGAGGCTTGGGCACGTTGCTCCCGCCCTCCCTCTTGCTCTGGCAGGCGGCGTTCCTGGGCAGCCAGGTCTGAGTGGCGTTTTCCCGCCTCATGTGGCTCAGATCCGTCTGCACCGAGCGCGTCAGCTTGGTCCTGAGATCCGCCTGGAACACAGACCCAGGGTTTGTACACATGTTGACCCACATGTTGACCCACCCAAATAACTCTACTTTCAATTACTTTTCAATTATTTTTAGAATACTTTTCCATGACTTTTCAAATACTTTTCTATTATTTTTCCCGACTTTTCAAATACTTTTCAATTACTTTTCTCTGACTTTTCAATTACTTTTTAATTACTTTTCCATGACTTTTCCATGACTTTTCAAATACTTTCTCTGGACTTTTTAATCACTTAAAAAAAAAATGTCCATAACTTTTAAATTACTTTTCCAGGACTTTAAACCAAATTTCCAGGATTAAACATTTAGTGAAACCTTGGTGTATACGCCAGTATAAAACTTAAATGACGCAAATAAATGAGAGATAATAGTTTAAAAGAATAAATATGTATATAAATGGTTATTCTGTTAATCAAATTGCATAAATAAACATATGAATTTAACAAATCTCCATGACTTTTTCAAAACGTTTGGGATCTTTTCCAGGCCTGGAAATAACCATTTTAAAATAACATGACTTTTCCAGGTTTTCCAAGAACGTACGAACCCTGCAGACCACTTTGAACCTGAATGCCATCCCCCCGAAACGTGACGGCTCACCAGTTTGATGGCTTTCCTCCGCAGCTCCCACTCGTTCCAGTCGTACGACCTGACGACGTTGGCCTCCGGCGGGTGGACGTCGGTCTGCGTGCCGCTTTCGCACTTGGTGGCGAGATTCCCCGGGAAACTCTCTCCTGGCTGGAGCTGCAACAATGAAGAAAGTGTGAAGCCATGTCGTCAGCCACGGCATCGTTCTCCATCTTCATCCGCTAACCTCGGAGTGAGGGCCGACGCAGGAGAACTGCTGATGGAGTCCGAGGAGCTGGATGAGTTCGGGGAAGAGCATGGCTTTCTCCGCCACCTCAGCAACGAAGTGGCCTGGGCTGGAGGCGAATGTCAGGGCGGCTTCTCTGGAGCTGAAGACGTAGAGCTTCTCCTCGTGTTTCAGAACTCCGATGTGTGGGTTACCTGCAAGGGAGGTGTCAAAGGGAGGAACACAGCGGGCCAGATTAAGGATGTATTTATTATATATATATATATATATATATATATATATATATATATATATATTTTGGTATATATATATATATATACCGGTAATTTCTCAATGTACTTTGAAATGAAAGCATTGAACAAATAAACAATTGGAGATAAAAAATAATATATATATATATATATATATTTTAAACTCAAATTGTATACACATATATAAAGATTAAAAGGAATAAACAGATATATATATATATATATATATATATGTATATATGATATACATATATATATATATATATAATACATATATATGTATAATATATATATATATATATTTATATAATATATATAAAGATTAGAGGGAATAAACATGTATATGTATATATCTAATATATATATATATGTATAATATATATAATATAACTTTATATATATATAAAGATTAGAAGGAATAAACACAGACAGTACCTGGGAGCAGAAGCCCGTCTCTGCTCACCAGCGTGGAGCCACAGACGCCGTTGTACTGCAGCGGCAGCTCGTTGAAGCCGACGGTCGTTTCCGGCAGGAGCCAATCCTGCGACTCCATCTCAGCCGGAGAGAGACGCTCACCTGGAGAGGCGCCGCCACGCAAAACGGGCACATTTAAAGGGAAGCTGCTCTATTTATTTGTTTTAATCTTTAAAATCTGTTCAGCGAAGATAAGATATTTGCTATATTTCTTCGCGGTTCGGAGCTCGTAATCTCGGCGCCTCGATTGCGTCATGTTCCCGGTCCAGGTTTTTCTCTCTTACCCGAGGACTCCGCCATCCTCTGGTCGTCCGTCTTCACCTCCGCCGCCTCCAGCAGGCCGTCCACGTACTCCTGGGGAAAGAGCTGGGCCTGAGAGGCGACGAAGGGCCGCAGGTTGCGGGCGATGTCGCCGAGGATGCTCAGCAGCTCGGCCTCGTCCCGGAGGCCGGACCACAGCTTGGACAACGACTTGAACAGCGGCTGAGAAAAGACATTGCGTGAAAAGCGGCGGGGGTCGGGACCGCCGGAGAGAAAGAACGAGAAAGATCGGGCAAAAATAACCGGAGGGCGACCGAGGCACTTACGAAAACCTTGGCGGTCGGTACGGCCGTCTGCGATTGGACGGTTTCCTTCAGCCGCTTCATCTGTGAGGCCAGCTCAGTCTGCAGGGCCTCGACCCGCTGGGCGCCTAAACGTATGTCGGACTGGGAAAGAGACGAGCACACAGTTACTTTACCGCACCAAAGTTCACTCGCTTGACCATTCGTGGCTTTTCGCTTCCCTCGCGGGAGGGGCGGGGCTTATCTCCACGGAGTGGAAACCGTTATTATTACCGCCATCCAACGAGAAAGAAATAACCACGAGTTCTGGTTGAGGACGTCCCACAAACGTCGGAACATCAAACGCCCTCGTCTTTGGGTTCATAACATTATTATATAATATATATAGTTATACACGACATCGCCCGTAGGCTCCTCTACGTCTGAATGACCTCCGCTTCCAGCGCTACTCGAGCAGCAGCAGTTGGATTCATCTCAACTCCGATTGGCTTTCGCAACTTGCCGTCTGGCGAATATTTTCACCAAAGTTTAAATATTTCAACTTGAGGCGAATATCGGCAACGCGCAATTCTGGCGAAAATGTGCGTCTATCGCAACAGCTCGCGTCTGTACGTTGACTTTGCTCTCTGGGATCTACTCACGCAAAAAAAATCGCAACAATTTTCGGAGACACGAAAACATGAACCCGCCCACCTCCTATTTACTCAAAAAGACGATTACGATTCCCAAACCGCCGCTCCCCGCCGCTCCCCGCCGCTCCCCGCCGCTCCCCGCCGCTCACCGCCGCTCACCGCCGCTCACCAGTAACATTTTGAGGAACGCTTCGTGCTGCCGGACGTTGTAGAGCGCCCGCAGGACGGCGGCGGCGGGCGAGTCGTGGCGTCCTCCGGCCGGCCGCTCCTGCAGAGCCGTGTACCGCCACGCCGAGGCCTGCGCCGCGCTCAGGTCCTGCTCCACGCCGCTGACGGCCACCGGGAGAACTTCGCTGAGAAGCGCGGGCGCTGTGGAGAAAATATTCTGTATTTTCTGCTGCAGCCTTTTTAATACATCTGATACATGTGTCGTGGGGTTTGGGGGTTTTGGGGGTCCAGCCCCGCTTTACCCACGGAGGCGTCATTTAAATCGTGTTTCTCTATACTTAGGTCGCGGAGGCCGCTCTCCTCGCCTCCCGCCCCGCCGGCCCTGTTGAAGAGTCGGATCCCCGTGACGACGGTGGCGAGCTCGCGGAGCTGCTGCTCCTTGTCCCTCTTCAGGAGCACCAGGAAGGCTCCTAGTTCGGTCTGAGGGAAGACGCTCTGCAGGGCGGCTGGGGGGGGGGGCAGGAGAAGAGCTTATTCTTCAACACCGCCTTCGCCCCTAGAGACCTTGGCGTCAGTTGCTGCATCCAAATAAGTCGGCAAACTTACACTAGCGTTTGGAAGTTTGGGATCACAAAGGAAATGTCCTTATTTACAAAGTAAAGCTCTGTTTCTCTAACGAAGATCCCATTAAATGCGTCATAAATACTCTACATAGTTAATATGTAGATGACTATTCTCTGGTGTTTAATGAAAGCTCTACAGAGGTGTGTAGAGGCCCATCTCCAGTGTTCTAGTGGTACATTGTGTTATCGCCTTAGAAGACTAGCGGAGGGGTAGAAAACCCTCTAAAATTATGTGAGCGCAGCTGAAAACAGTTATGCTGGTGAGAGAAGCTCTAAAGCTGGCCTTCCTTTGAGCCACAAGAAGAACTACATTAATATTTACCATGAAAATCATTATTTATAACCTCGTCGATTTCCTGACTAGATTTTATATTCATTTAGCAATTTATTTGATAATTTAAAGAGAGAGTTTTCATGGAAAAGACCAACTTGTCTGGGTGACCCCAAACTTCTGAAAGGTTGTGTACATTAAATGTCATTTATCTGACGTTTTTATCCAAAGCGACTTCATCATGTTACATTCATACATGTAGACGCAGCATAAGTGTCTCTCTAGGCCCCTGAATATTCAGTTCTATACGTTATTAGTAAAAGGAGTTGCACTGTAACCGACTATCGTTCACCAGAACAAATGAAAAGTCCGAACCCGCGGCCTCCTGCTCGGCGTGGCGGTCCGTCGGCGAGACCAAGCCGGAGCTCAGCTGCATGTAAGCCACGACTTTGCGGTACAAGGCGGCCAGGTCGTCGCCCGTCTTCGCTCTGCTGTCGGTGATCTCTCGGCTCACGGCGCTCAGCCTCGACTCCGCCGCCCGCTGGACTTCCTCCAGGAACTCACCTGCACAAAGTGCTGTTCAATACTCAGAATGTCTGACATATCAAGAGCTCTAAATGAAGTGGATTTGGTCATGTGATTGACAGTCCTGCACAGGAGGCAGCAGACACCAACGTCCACATGCTTATTGGAAAGGAATTTGGTCAAAAGTATTATATTTGATTTATTCCCTACTCATTTGGACAAGAAACAACAATACTCTATTGAGAGTACACATACAGAGAAAGGTGCCACCTGTAAAATGGTTCTTCAGAGTGATGCCATAGAAGAACCATATATGGTTCCACCAAGAACCTTTAAAACCAGGGTTCTTTAAAGAACCATTTCCTTAAAGAGTTCCTCAAAGAATCTATGAATGTGTCTCAAAGAACCTTTCAAACCAGGGTTCTTTAAAGAACCATTTCCTGAAAGAGTTCCTCAAAGAACCTAAAGATGTCTCAAAGAACCTTTCAAAACAGGGTTCTTTAAAGAACCATTTCCTTAAAGAGTTCCTCAAAGAATCTATGAATGTGTCTCAAAGAACCTTTCAAACCAGGGTTCTTTAAAGAACCATGTCTTTAGATAGTTCCTCAAAGAATCTATGAATGTGTCTCAAAGAACCTTTCAAACCAGGGTTCTTTAAAGAACCATTTCCTGAAAGAGTTCCTCAAAGAACCTAAAGATGTCTCAAAGAACCTTTCAAACCAGGGTTCTTTAAAGAACCATGTCCTTAGATAGTTCTTTGAAGAAGATATAAATGTGTTTCAAAGAACCTGAAAATGGTTATTTAAGGCACCATTTATGGTTCCACAAAGAACCTTTCAAATCAGGGTTCTTTAAAGAATCATTTCCTTAAAGAGTTATTCTAAGAACCTATAAAGGTGCCTCAAACCAAAAAATGGTTCTCCGGTAGGTGATGGTTCATCGTAGAACCACAAAGCCTTTTAAAGAACCATTTTAGAACCATCATTATTCCGTGTGTACGTAGTGCAGGAGAAAAATGTATGAACAAAAAGTATTTTGACAATGAATAATTTCTTTGCAGTATGTCGACTGTTAGAACATCGTCTGATTTCAGTTTTAAAACCTACAGATGTCACTTTGGGAGTTTTTGTGTTGAGCATTTAAAAACTCTACAAATTGTCAATTTAAAACAATTTAAAAAACAGATGTATTGATAATAGTCCTAAATAACGACTTCTAAATATTGTTTTGTCATGTTCACGCAGCACTTACGCCGGGAGGTGTAGCTCATGTCAAAGTACACCTGCATCTTGATGGTGTCCAGCGACGGGCTGCACTGCTCCGAGAGCTTATCCAGACACAGCTGGAAGACACGTTGCAGAGGGACATCAGGATGTAAACAAACAGGCGGTCACACCGTGGGTTCACCAGGCGGCTGGAGAAAGCTGTTACACCTCACGGTTGGACATACAAATGTACAGTCAATGTTATAAGTTATATCTGAATAAATAGATTTCTTTTTGATAAAGAAAAGCTGAATTAAAGAAAATAATTGATTTTATTTGTAGTTTCTTCTAAAAATATACTGAAAAATATTCTGTTGATTGGCCTAGCTATTTCTAAAATAAATAAAAAATATAAAAATATAAATATAAAAAGGTACAACATAATTTTAACATAATAATTATATTAGTGCAATTTATAGATCATATTTCAGTCCAACAACATCATAAACGATGTAAACATACAATATAAATATAATTTAAATAACTAAATAATAATATTAATATAAAATCAAATGTATTTTCCAGAGGAACTGAACTGGGATCTTTGGTTAGTGTAAATCAATCAATCAATCAATCAATCTACCTCTTGGAGTTTCTGCACGTCTTGTATCGTCAGCGTTCGGTCCACGTTGAACCCATTCCTCGGGTCCAGCACCACCGCTTTCACCTGAGAATATGAATATTAAATAATACATATATTTCACTCGTCGGGCTGGCCCACGACATTTCAACCGTTACGTGAACGCACCATGAACGCGGCCAGCGTGTCCGACACCACGTGACCTCTCGCGGAGCTCTCGTGCACGATTTCGAGGATAATGTTTTTAATCACGCTCTCCGCGTGAGCTCCGGACATTCTCACCGACATCGAGACTATTCACCTCGGCTGTAACGGAACAGAAAAGCTTAAAAGGTTCAAAGGAGCCACGAACAGCCGGAGTGTTGACGACCGGTTGCCAGGAGTAACGCTGCGCGCGCATCGCAAGGGGGGCGCGGTCCTTCGCGAGAGTTTCTAAACTGAAAAGGTGCATTGTGGAGAACTACAGGTGCCACCTGGAACCGGAAATGGTTCTTCAGATTGATGCCAGAGAAGACCATCACCTCAGTCACCCACTCCACTCTCACCACCTGTCTCACTGATATAAAAACATGTTTAGAAAAAGTTACATTCATTATTATTATTATTATTATTATTATTACTATTATTTATGTTATTATTATTATTACTATTATTATGACTACTATGATTTCTATTATTACTATTATTATTATTATTACTGTTATTATTATTATTACTATTATTAATATGCTTATTGTTATTATTATTATTACTATTATTATTATTATTATTATAAGATGGCTGCCTTCTCTGTATTCTCACATGTGAGAGCTCAGTGAGAACTCCGCTGTTCAGCCAAAGGAAAGCTGCACTACTAGAAGTGGACCAGCGAAGGAAGGTTGTATACTAGTAGAGGCGGGACATTAAATCAGCCTTAACACACTGTTACTACATGGAGGAATCACACAACACAGTGGAGAAAACAACTTTCTTTATTTGCAAATGATATGGTTAACGAGAGTTCAACGTTCTTTCCTGTTAAATGAAGTTAAGATCAGCTGATGTGTTGTGAACAGGTGAGAAACATGTTCACAACTCATGCAGGAGAAGATCATTAAACTCTTTTCACAACAAGCACGGATTTTACTCTGAAAGATATTCTCAGAAATGTAAAAAAACAAAACTTTGGAGTTTTCAATTTCATTCCGGAGGTTTCTTCTCTGAAGAGACAAAAGAAAGAGTCGCCTTTAGTTCCAGTGAAATCCTCTTTCATGAGCTCTAACATGTGGATGTTCTTCACCTTTCATTCTTGCCCAAATGTTGACGGCCACAACTATTATGACGAGAGCTGCCAACCCAACCGGCACCAAGATGACCCTCCACCAGCCTGGGACCAGAACGGGAACAGCAGCACACATTGCATTGAGTATTTAGACTGAAATACACTTTATTCACATTAAATCACAGGAATATTCACAAATGTTTACATCAGCATGGAAATTAAAAGTTCTATTTGTTTTATTTTTCCCCCTGAAAAATAGATTTAATTAATCCACAAAAGAGGCAATGCCGTTAATAAAAGAGAAAAACGTGCACTCCATTAATACATGAATAAATTCATTATTATTATTATTTATCGCTAACTTCCTATTTATAGCATTTTCCGAGAGAGTTATTCGAACAATCAACTCTTTTTCTTTTATTGTCTAAAACAGGGGTGGCCAACCTTTTTGAGTCCGAGGGCTACTTCAAGAGTACAAAATAATCCGAAGGGCTACTTTTTTTAGTTGTCAAGGGGGGGGGGGGGGCTCACCGGCGCGCATCACAGCTGAGCGACAGTTGTTGACGGGGGGGGCTGCTACTAGCGATTGCTGGCGAGAGAGCTCACCTGCGCGCATAACAGCTGAGCAAGGCGCGCGCTGGCTCTTTCATCCTGGCTCTTTGAGAGACGCTCCTTGCAGTGAGGAAGCCAGAGGAGCAGCCTCCCCCCAGGTCCTAGTGCCCGGGGATTATGGCTTTTTTTTTCTTCTTTTTTTTTTTTTGACGGAGCTCAATGTTGACTATTTTTAGAACATGCCGTGCGGGCGACTCACCTGGTCCCCGCGGGCACCGTGTTGGCGACCCCTGGTCTAAAATAATCCAAAAAGATTAAACCTGAAATGTGACAAATAATAAAATGTATTTAATGGTGAAAAAGACTGAGAAATAGATTTTAGATGAAGACACATGAAATGATGAGTCACTACTTTGTGGTTCTGGTTAATCGTCACTGATTACAGAAGTTATCGTGGTTTTACCTGGAATAGTGTCTTCAGTTGTTGTTGTTGTTGTTGTTGTTGTTGTGTCTTCACCTGAACAGTTGAACACAACTCAACGAACTAAAAAACTTCCAATACATGAACACAATTTAATATGAATAACTTTAAGTATTCTCACCTGTTTTATCACCTGAAGGAGGATTTCTGAACAGAAACTTCTCCACTTGGTCTCCAACGGTCACTTCACACGTCCATGAATTAAACCTCAACGTGTTGGAGGAACCAGTCTGAACCTTCAGAGAGGCGGAGCAGGAAGACTGTGATGTCATCACGTCTTGGTGGTCTTCCTCCACCTCTTCTTCCTCAACCATCCACTTCATTTTGAGTCTACAATATCTATATGTGGACACAGAGCAGGTCACCTCCTCAGAGTCCTTGTGTTCAGTCACTGGGGAAGATGGAGACGTTGTGAGAGAAAGAAGAGGAACTTCATCACCATCATCATTATTATCATAATGTTAGAGAACGTGATGATGTAAATACTCACTGGTCACAACAGACACAATAACCAGAGAAATATGCATTCCTCTTAAGCTGAACTGTCTGCACTTATAACGACCAGCATCTTCATCGGTGACCTTCTTTATAACCAGAGAACATCTCTCTGAAACACTCAGTCTGTCTGATTTATCTTTGGCTTCAGCATCAATCTGCCCTTCTGTCACCAGATATTCTGCTACTCGACTCTTTAAATTATCAAAGAACCAATCAGTAGAGTCACAGTTCTTATGATCATCTATCACATTGAAACAAGGCAAAGAGACTTCATCTCCATCTCTGACGGTGAAGGAGAGGAAACCTTGTCCTGTTGCTGCTGCTGAGAAGATGAGAGAGAAATGAGAAGAATAAAGAGAAATCAAAGCGTGAGTATTAAAGTCAGAGTGAAGATCCTTTTAGACACAGAGACAGAGTGAGAATGTTCCTCATCGTTGGTTTCTAAGAGTTCTTTAAACTCACTATTCACCTCGATGGGAAACACACGTTAAATGAAGGTTAGAGGTCATAAAGTCACATTAATGTGAATAAATAAGCTTCTTTAACGTGTATGTAGTCATATACACATCAGATGTCTCCTTACCTGTGAACTGAAGCACCAGAACCAGAAACCAAGAGGCTTTAATCCGCCTGAACTCGGCCATCGCTCCTCTCCTCTCTCGTAGAGTTGCCCACGGATCGGATCTAGCAGGAAGTCGTTGTCTCTGTGACTTCCTGTGTGTTCTTTGAAGGCCGCTGAAAACTCTCCGAAGTAACCGCAGTCCTTTGTCGGCGGCCCCTGATGATGCCGCTGCTCTCGTCTGCTTTACAGGCGAGAAGCAGTTCATCTCCAGCGAGCCTCCAATCCGCTCATTACATGCTGACGACCTCTTAAAAATAAACTTGCGTCTTCACAGGAAGGCTAAGATTGTAGTTTGGGTTCAAAGAACAAAATAACTGACAGGTTCACTGGTGTAACAGGAGATGAGTTCATTAGTTTAAAACTGCCTTTAAATACATCAGAGTTATTGTAATACCGAAGGCGCTCCAGTGCTCATTTAATGGCGAGAGCTTCCTTTTTTGACTATAGCCTACTCTTGTTCCTTTGGGTTGAGTTTCCGACTTATGTATATGATGGGATGCTCTTCATCTTGAACTTCATTGGAGAGTACTGCCCCTATGCCCACCTTTGATGCATCCGTTTGACCAATCATCTCCCCGCTGAAGACTGGGGTCAACAATACTAGCTGTGAACTGAGGGCCCCCTTTAGGCCCTGGAAGGCCTGTTCAGCTTCTTCTGTCCACTTCATTTTGAGTGGCATGGAGGCCTTGGTCACGTCTGTGAGGGGGAGATGCTACAGCAGAAAAGTTTGGGATGAAGCAACTATAAAGTCAGACCTAAAAAGGT
The DNA here is from genome assembly GCA_036178185.1 of Liparis tanakae. Taxonomy (NCBI): domain Eukaryota; kingdom Metazoa; phylum Chordata; class Actinopteri; order Perciformes; family Liparidae; genus Liparis; species Liparis tanakae. The sequence continues at coordinate 18,720,581 of CM070101.1, forward strand.
CTTTACCTGGGCCTTTGGTGACGGCCGTGGCCAGGCCTGGATCGCATGGACCTTGCGATCTTGTGGCCTCACGTTGCCCCTCCCGATCGTGTAGCTCAGATGGTCTGCTTCTTCCAGACCAAGCTTGCACTTCTTGTGGTTTGCCGTCAAGCCGGCCTTGCGGAGAGCTTCCAGGACTGCTGACATCCTTACCAGATGGCTGTCCCAGGAGTCACTGAATTAGCACGTCATCTACATATGCAGCTGCATAGCCACGATGCGACTTCAGGACCCTTTCCATCAGTCTTTGGAACGTGGCTGGGGCTCCATGCCGACCGAAGGGCAGCACAGTTTAGTGATACAGGCCTGATGGAGTGGAGAAGGCCATCTTTTCCCTTGAGGTCTTCGCCAGGGGTATCTGCCAATATCCCTTCGTCAGGTCCAGGGTGCTGACGAAACGGTCTTCCCCAAGGCGGAGCCTATTGGATAGCGGCAACCAGGTGGCTGGATGTGCACTTTTCAGGAAGCACTTCCAAAAAGAAAGTCCGACCAGTGCGTAGTCAGCACAACACGTACGCCTGTAGAACAAACTCGGAAAACAACGCAAAAGTATTGACGATTAAAACTTTTATTATAAAAAAAAACAAAAAATAGACATGACATAAATATCATGGTTTGGGTGAAACATTGCCAGACTCAGTCCAGGCTGTAACAGAATACGTTTAGGAGGCGGAGCCAGTGAACACGTCACACTGGCGAGCTCTAGGGTATGGCGTACGGGCAGAAGTAGAGACAAGTCACATGTCACGCTGGTTTCCACTCGAGAGCTGAACTTAAGGTCACATGACAACCCTGCAACCCTCACAAGAAAAAAAAAACATGCAAAAAAGCACAAGTACATGCAAAACAACAAAAAGGAAGTACATGCAAAACCAAAAAAAGGAAGTACATGCAAAACAACAAAAAAAACTCTCATGCAAAACATTCACACAAATAAGATGAGGTATAAATACAACCGGTCGGCAAAGTGGAGTTTTCAGAATAACTAGCATTGAGGTGAATGCAGCAGTTTGGGCACCTTTGGAACGCCTATCAAAAAATCTAAATAAATCAACACTACTGTGCAAGTATAAAAATAAAGATGAAAAAATAGAAAATACACACATCCACTGTTCTCCGACCAGAAGATAATTTAGAAATAAACAACTAGTGGCAAGTCACTGCACTCAAATAATAAAATATTCCAGAAACACTTTACCTGCAACAGTACATTGATCATCTATTATTCAAGAGAGGCAGAACCAGACCATTACGGAACATCTTCCTCCATGCTTCTTCTTCATCTCTTCTTCACCAGCTGTATGCCAACCTTCCCAAAACCAAACGTTCACTCAAGTGAAGGGAATAACCAGCAGCGACGCACGACTCCTCAGCCCAAGAACGCTCCCGTTCTCCCCTCCCGTTCACGTTGCTGCAGCAGCAGGAAACGGACGTGTCAGATTACATTTTGGGGAGTTTTAGGGCCACCGATAGGAAATGTTAACTTCTATTAGATACGATTTTGCAGACATTTTACTTTAAAAATATTGTCAGAGCCAAAGCCAAGAGAAACTAAATAATAAATACTTTGACAAAAGAACGAATTTCACAATAAGTAAAAAATAATATTTTAAAAAATTATTGTAAAATTACAACATATATATATATCCTATATTATAGGAGGTAAAAACAAGTCGAAATATGGATAAGTAGGTCATCAATTATTTTCCCAAAATATTGTTACATTGATAACATAATTAATATTTTTCCTAACAGTGGCACTAAACAATAGAAATGATTATGCTGCTATAATAAAATTTAAAAACAAAATCATAGCTCCAAAATGAATCAATACTTTCACCATGTTTCACACAAACACACATTTACTTTAAATTGTTGTATAAATATAAATCATAAATTTGATATTAGATTAATATATAATTTATGCGGCTCATTCTGGCTATAAAGTCGACGACGATCAAAGGCCAGCTTCACTTCTAGTCCCATAAACCCTGAGCAGAACTTCCAAGACAAAGAAATACTTTCCCAAAATGGGAAGACACATTTAAAAAAAGGAAATGGTAAACGATTCCCGGGGAGGGGCCTCGTCGACTGGCGGGAATTTCACATAAACATAAACACCAACTTCCTCCGTAGAGCTGGTGGATCTCAGTCGATTACGAGGGTGAAACCGACTTCAACACATAAAAAGACAAATGTATATTTAAAGAAAGGGTCTTATGGCTCCGTCCGACACATTTATATTGCACTCGTGGAAACAGTCACATGACTCAGAAGCACTTCCTGAAGACGATCTGCGGCCCGTGCTCCTCGTATTCTTCCCGACTGATCCACGCGGCGCCGAAGGCGGGCAGGTTGGCGAGCACCGCGCCGCCGCGCCACACCGAGAAGTCTCGGTCCTCCGGTCCGGTGACGCGGACGCTCGCCCTCGCGTCGGCGGGGACGAGGCCTCCGATTTCAGCCTGGAGGCGCTCGGGCAGGCCCGGCAGCAGAGTGTTCCCCCCTATAAATATATATATATATATATATATATATATATATATATATATATATATATATATATATATATATATATATATATATTTTTAAAAGAAGAAAAATATATATATGTACAAAAATGAATAAATAAATGTAAAAGAAACAAAGTTGGAAAATGAATGAATAAATATAAAAAAACTATATGTATATAAAAAAATGATATATGATATACACATATATATAATGACCACCTGAGTTCAAAAAATAAAACATTTCAAAAATAAAAAAAAGGTAATTACAGTCAGTTAACATGAACTGGAAAGATTTAATGCCACAGCTTAAACGAGAAATTACGGTTACCCGACAGCACGATATTTCCCAGGAAGCAGCGCCGCAGGTCGACGTCTGAGCCGAGGATGGACTTGAAGACGCTCTCGTGCATCCCGTAATGGTCCCGTCCAATCAGCTCGGGTTTAAAGAGAATCTCGGGGGCCCTGCGTGGAGTAGATCCATTTTGAAGCGGTGGGTTATCAGCAGAAGTCCGTCCTCCCAATGTTGAAAGGCCTCCTCTCCCATTGGTCAGTTACCTGAACCTCTCCGTGCCGAGGGTGACGACCTGTCCGTCCGGCATGCTGTAATGCGTCTCTCCGCAGGACGCGCCCCCCCGCCTCAGCTCGGCTTCGTAGTCCACGGCAACGCGGCAGCAGCTCTCTTTCATCTCCCTCACGATCTCCATCTCAGCTGTTGTGCGCATGCACACGCCTCGCTCCTGCAGAAGCTTTAAAAGACACAGCTGTTAATATTAAATCTGATTTATTGAAGGGACCGTCATGTCTAGGTTCCGGCAGAATATCAGAAGTGAAGGCACTTTGCCTGTGAGGACAGAGAGATATTGAGTCTGCAGCTCAAGGCTAGCTACACGCCTAACAGTATTCAACATTCACACACTTGTTATCGGTATTTATATATGCCAAGAGGGGCACGGACGACAGACAGCCCCCACCCGGGGGTTGGAGTAAATTCCCATGAGAAACTAGGATGTACCTATGACGAGATCTGTGTTTTTGGGGACTGAACCTTGTTTTGGGGATTCAGTGTGTTTTTGGTGCTCGACTTGCATGTTGAGGAGAGCTGACGGCGTGATTGCAATCGCGCGTGAGTATTTGTACTTTGCTTTTGATCAGTGAATAAACGTCTCCCTAAAGGAGAGAACATTAGCAGACTGTGAGTCTTATTATCGTAGAAGCTCTTCCAGGCTGTTCAATTCTGAAATACGTAACAGCAACGCCCAGAAAGTCACGCCTGCAGTCCAATGCTTTTGAAACAGAACTATCGGTACAATCCGATGGTCCGAGTTAGTGCCTCCACATTTATCTTTTTAAAGGAATTCTGATGTAAGACAGCACTAAACTTAATTTGCTTGTCTGAAAGTCTCGGTGACTTCTGATAAAAATCACTTGTCTTTTATCGTACGATATATGGACATGACCTCTATTTATCGTACATGACCTCGATTTATCGTACGATATATGGACATGACCTCGATGATTTATCGTACGAAATATGGACATGACCTCGATGATTTATCGTACGAAATATGGACATTACCGTAATGATTTATTGTATGATATACGGACATGACCTCGATTTATCGTACGATATATGGACATGACCACGATGATTTATCGTACGAAATATGGACATTACCGTAATGATTTATTGTATGATATACGGACATGACCTCGATTTATCGTACGATATATGGACATGACCACGATGATTTATCGTACGATATATGGACATGACCTCGATTTATCGTACGATATATGGATATGACCTCAATTTATCGTACGATATATGGACATGACCTCGATGATTTATCGTACAATGCAATATTCAGTTATCGAAGACCAATCAAAACAAACTTATAGTCAGACCCCCGGGTCTCCACCCTCAGACGACGTCACAGGTCATAAATAAAAAAATACTAAATAAAACAAATACCTTTTTCAGATGTAGCGTAACGTCGGCGCCCGCCAGAGGGAAGCGCTGCACGGCGTGCGGTAGACAGTAGCCCTCGAACACGGGCACGCTGTGGCTCACGCCGTCTCCGGAGTCAAGCACCACACCTTCAACCAGATGCACCAAGAGAAATATTCACGTTTTTCTTACCGATCCCAAAAAAACAACATAATGCACGAGAGAAATGCAGAAACGAGACGCGTCGATTGGCCGAGTTACCCGTCGACCTGCCGGCGGCGTAGAGCGCCAGCACCGCCTGCATGGCCACGTAGGTGAAGGGGACGTTGAAGCACTCGAACATGATCTCCACCATGCGCTGACGGTTCTCCGACGGGTTCATGGCCGCCTCGGTCAGCAGGACGGGGTGATCGTCCGGATCCACGCAAAGCCGCTGGAACGTGTGATGCCAAATCTTTAAAAAGAAGAAGAGATAATTAGATTAAAAAAAGAGCCGATGAATGCAGCGCTAGCATTTATAGATTTGTTATATTTAAAAGAAGCAGGGAAAGTCTGTAGAAAGGGAACGATCATACGTTATGTTTTATAGGCTTAGTATACAATATTTACGTTGACGACTTAGCGTACGATATATGGACATGAACTCGATTTATCATATGATATATGGACATAACCTCAATAATTTTTATGTTCAAGATTTATCGTACAATATACGGCAATTATCTCAATAATTATGTTCAAGATTTATCGTACAATATACGACATGACCTCGATAGTTTTTTATGTTCGAGATTTATCGTAGAAAATATGTACATGACCTTGAGCATTTTAACATTGTAGATTTTACGAAAATGACCTTGAATCTCGAGATTTATCATACGATATATTGACATGACCTCAATCATTTTTACGTTCAAGATTTATCCTACGATATATGAACATGACGGATGATTTATTGTACAACATATGGACATGACCTAGATAAAAACAATTTATGATAAAAATGTATCGTACGATATATGGACATTAGCGATTATCTTAACATTAAAGACTTATCGTATAACTGAGATTACCACGATAATGTTGTCTCCCTCAACGTTGCCCAGTTTTGTTGACGTCCATGTTTGTTTACATAAGAATGTCACCAACATTTTAGCCAACATTGTTCTATGTCAACAGAGCTTAGGCGGACATTTAAAAAAAAAAAAAAACATTTTCAGTATTCTGTCAATAAATGGAACCAATAACATTTAGAGTAGTCGGATTGTTCTCGCTCAGCTGTAGCGTGAACATCCAGCGACGTCGCGGCGCGTTGGGTTTCCGTCTCGCTTTACCTTCTCCATTTCATCCCAGTTCCGAATGATCCCGTTCTTAATGGGACGCTTCAGGGCCAGGACCCCCCTCATGTGTTGGGCCTCGTGCCCGATGTACGTCTCCCTTTCGAGGTTACCGTTCATTATTTCCTGCGAGAGAGAGAGAGAAAGAGAAAGAGAAAGAGAGACTACGATCAGAAATGAGCCGGCTGGAGAAGAAATACGTGAAGTTAAAATGCTCTTACCTCATATTTTGGCAACCCGATGATGGTTGGGAATATAACGTTTGGGAGGTCTTGATCTGCAAATCCGGCTTTCATCAAACCAGACCCGGTATCCAGGACTATGGGGGTCTTGAAATCCGTCATCTGCAAACACATTAACATAAATTAAAGACTCGATCATTTTCACATAGAAGATTTATAGTACGATTTATGGACATGACCTCGATGTTTTATCGTACAATATATGGGCATGACCTTATTGTACGATTTATGGACATGACCTCTGTAATTTATCGTACAATATATGGATATGACCATCTTTTATCGTACAATATATGGACATGACTTTATCGTACGATTTATGGACATGACCTGTGATTTATCGTACAATATTTGGAGATGACCTCCATGATTTATCGTACATGATCTCGATCTTTTATCGTACGATATATGGACATGACCTCAACCTTTTATCGTACGATACATGGACATGACCTCCATGATTTATCGTACATGATCTCGATCTTTTATCGTACGATATATGGACATGACCTCGATCTTTTATCGTACGATATGGACATGACCTCGATCTTTTATCGTACGATATATGGACATGACCTCCATGATTTATCGTACATGATCTCGATCTTTTATCGTACGATATATGGACATGACCTCGATCTTTATTCATACGATATATGGACATGACCTCTGTGATTTATCGTACGATATAGAGACATGATCTCGATCTATTATCTCACGATATATGGACATGGCCTCCATGATTTATCGTACAATATATGGACATGACCTCCATGATTTAGCGTACGTTATATGGACATGACCTAATTTTTAACGGTCAAGATTTCTCATACGATATATGACATGACTCTTAATGCTAAGCTAACCACGCTAAAGCAATACAGTATAGACGTAGTGTACCTCTCTCGTGTTGAGGTTAAGCTCGGCCTGAATCCCCAGCGACCCGGATCCCCTCATGGCCCCGGAGCCCCGAACGCCATCGGCGAAGTCTTCCCGCCGCTCGTCTCCGCCACCGGGGTCAAACTCCAGAGGCCGGTCGGGAGGCGGCCGCGGCGCCGACTGCTCGCGAAGTAAAGCGGATGAAGTCTGGACGTCTTCCGCCACTTCGGATGCATCGTCTTCCCCTCTGGTGGTCGTTTCCGATAAGACGTCTAATGAAACGCTGCATTTTTCTGCGAGCGGACGGTCGTCGTCGCCGCTGCGTTCCTTCACATTTGGATCGACAACAAAGTCGTGACCGACGTCCGGCGCTGCATCCTCATGATCCAGCTCCCTGGAAGGAGGTGGAGGTTCGGGCTCTGGTTCAGGAGGAAGGTGCCAGTTCCCTCCCGGGTCAAACGCCCCGACGTCCGGTCTCACTCGAGAGGGCGAAGAAGCACCGTCGCGAGACTCGTCCGATTGGTTCTCGGGGATGTATCCCCGAGGTTGGATTCCCGCCTCTTCGGGAGCTTCCTTCAAATCGGAGGCGGTTTTATGAAATGCCGAGAAGCAATCGTCTTGACGATCCGGAGGTCGATCCGAGTCTCGTGGTTCTGACGGCGGCTCTTTGATGACATCAGGACCCGACGCCGCTCGAAGACGTTCAGTGCTACACGTCTCCCGAGGCGTCGAATTCGTCCTCTGTGACCGGCAGCTACCCGATAGAAGCTCGTCGCAGATCGCTCGGTCCTCCTTCGTCTCACTTCCAGCCTTCTCCATCGCCGAGCATTTCACGACCCTTCTGGCTCCTCCGTCCTCGTGTGGCGTCGCCCGACGTTCTTTATCCAAACTCTCCTCCAGCTCCTCCACCTCCCGTTTCTCCTCCTCCAGTCGACGCTGAAAAGCCTTCCTCTCCTGGCCGACGCCCGGCGGCCCGTTTGCATCCGGCGGTTCGCCCGCGGCGAGTTCCTCTTCGCAGCATCGGAGCTGCCGGATCAGGAGGTTCTCCTGCACGATCAGCTCCTCCAGGATGTGGACCCTCCTCAGCTCCGCCAGCAGGTGAAACTCTCCCGCGGCATCGGACGCCTCGGATTCGCTTGCAGACGCACCGAGGTGGTCGGACTCTGCAGGGTAATCCTCGAGGCCGAGGACACCGGCTTCAGCCAGCTCGCTGGACGACATCTTCAAAATACACAAAGAGCGCGTCAAGAAGCTCCACAGATGAAACTTGATCGTATAAATGGAAAGAACCACTCGCTGCCGATTTATCCAGACGACGTCACGTCACCCCCAATCGTGGCTTCTCCGTCCGCCCATTAGTAAAGACGTACCGCACAGATCTGGTCCTCGCTGTTCCACGGCGGCCACTGATGGCGCCCGTCCTCCGACCTCAGCAGGGCGTCCAGCACGGCCTCCTGAGCCAGAACGTGTTCTTCTTTCTGAAAGACGTTTAAAGAGGCTGCGGTTAACTCGTGATGGATGACATATTCGACATAGGTAAAAAGAAAATTGCGGCAATCCTCCACTCTCTTTACTTAAGCCCCGCCTACCTCCAGGATGTCATCAGCCCGGTCCAGGATCTCCTCCACCGCCCTCAAGTCCTCCTGCTCCCTCACATGCCAGTCATTCAGGGAGATGTCCATCTCACTGGGAGGAAAACATTTAAATAATGTCATTCTTGTCTTCAAGGTGTTGAGCACACAGGTGATTTAACACTTAATTCAAGGTATAAACTCTTAAAAATAATAGCAGTTTGGAAATATTGGCATCAGGAAAAACACGCCTGAGACCCGATTAGAAACATGAAGCTCAGGTGGGACCATAAATATATAAACACCATTATTTCCAGAGTGTAAAAAACAAAAGGTAGAGCATTGGCCTCAGACGGAGGAACTATACAAGAGTCTGTCGAGAGAGATTTTTGGGACACGGATAGCAGCAAAAATAACAGAATAGACGCGTATAGAATTGAAAACTCAATGTTCTGCAAACGGATGCGTTACCCGTCCACGGCGTCCGGATTCTGGTGGTGGAGGTCATACGAGTCCCAGAGCAGCGTAGGAACCCCCTCCGTGGTGCAGATGGACCTTCCGTCCGTGATGGTGCTGGAGAGGACGCAGCGAACCGGACTCAGCTCCGGATCCTCCAGACCGGGCCAGTCCGCGCTCACGGCAGCCTCCGTCTGCGCGGGCCGGGGCCCGGCGGCGGGATCGCGAGGTCGCGGCTCCCGCGGCGTCGGGTTCTGCGTGATGGTGACCGTGTACGAGTTCTCCAGATCGTCCGCCGGCAAGCCGAGCCACGGGTTGTCGGGCGGCGCCGCCGAGCGCTTCACTTTGATCTGCAGGTTGAGGGAATCCGCGGTCACGCTCGGGACGATCTGGATGCTGGTCCCCGGCGGCGAGTTCCCCGCGGCGCCCACGCGGTCAGAAATAGCGGGGGCGTCGCCGAGGCGAGCGGGCCTCAAATTTACTGAGCCCCCGGTCCCGGCGCCGTCCCCCCACGCCTCCTGCTGGCTGCCGGCGGCGCCGTCGAAGCCCGAGTCGAACGAGCTGAGGGAGGGGAGTTTGCCCTCCGTTGCCGGAGGCGAGGCCGCCTCCCGACCGCGCTCCCACTGCCCGACGTCCACAGCGCCCTCGGTAACCACGGCGCCGTCGTAGTGACGATGGCCGCCGCCGCGCAGCAACTCGTACTGCCACTGCAACGCCAGCTGGAGGGGGGCGACGGCCACGGGGCCCGAACTCATCAGCAGCTTCCTCAGGGTCAGACAGCTGGGGACCAGAAACGCAACCAGACGATTGGCCGAGGAACAGTACCAGAAATATAAATATAAATATATATATATATATCTCCCTTAGTCGCGGTCACTTAAAATAGATTTTGGAAACGTTTATTTCTCATTTAAAAAGTAAATTTGCACTACTGTAGTTACGGTAACATCATACTTAACTTCTTATTGTGATATTATGTATTTTCCGTTTAGTTTCACGGCCACACAAGTCAGAAATGGACTTAAAAGTAATGTTACAGATCCGTTACTGAAAGACATTAGTCAGTAATTATGTAATAAAATAGTAAAATAAGAAATCACGCTCCAGTTCAGGGGAAAGTTTACCACCACACACAAAGAGATAAAAATAAACGGTGCGTCTCTGCATCCTTTAAAAAAGTTAACTAACTTCAAGAGGAAATTATTGAATGAAATATTGAATATATATTTTGTAGTGAATTAAGTGTTCTATTGAAATATTAAAATCAAGCATCTTTACATTGAGTGATAAACCAGAACAGCTGCAGTAACGCTCCACACCGCTGAGCCCTAGTTCATAAACAGTGTGGCCAGAATCAATATATATTGTACATCTTTAAAATTAAATTCAATAAGCTCCACTCGCTCACCGATGAGACATCCTCTTGCCCGCCTCCTGGACCTCGTCGTCGGGGATGGCCTTGGCCAGATGTGCCAGGTGGACCAGCTGCTCCGAGTCCGGCGGCGGACTCTTCTTCAGGAACGTGGACGTCTTGTACCTCCACGCCGGGATGGCGCCCCAGTTCCTCCTCCGGGCGCCGTCTCCGTCGACCCCGGACAGCAGCACCTGGAGGACGTTCTCACAGAGGACCACGCGGTACCAGCTGTTGGCCTGCAAGGTTACAAGGATTTACATTCGTCACTGTACGACAGTGATGGGCAACTTCATTTTTATTTGTCGTCCCAATTTGCAACGTGAGAAATAAAAACCATTCTATTTTGTGGGTGGAGGATGAATTTAAGGAGTCTCGGAGCCTGTGGTGTTTTTTATTGATGTTTTGTCATATTCAGGTACAATAAAAATATTGCAAGAACGCACTGATACACTTCTTATCCCCATTCCGACATCTGCTGGTACCGAAAATAAGTTACGATAGCAAAATATATATATATATATATATATATATATATATATATATATATATATATATATATAACATTTATTTGAAATATGATATATATATATATATATATATATAATATATACATGTATAAAAGATAATATATATATATTATAATATTTAAAATAGTTTTAAAATATGTCAAAGATTGTTATATTTATTTAAAATATTAGAGCGAAATATATATATATATAAAAATATCATTTACTTTACTTGATCTTATAATAGATTTAACTATATATTTTAAAAAGTATACACATTGAATTAAAGTCATAATGAAAACTATGAAATATTAAAAACGTTATTTTCTGACAGTCGACCAATTTCTTTCATATTTAGACTCCGTCACCGCTTTAAAAAGAAAACGTGTAATGTCCGCAAAGTGCTGAGTAGAACTTGCCCTGTTGTAGTGACGGTGGTAGCTAGAAACCGCCTTGAGCGTCTGGAGGATGAAGTTGACGGCGGAGCGGAGCTTCTCCTTCAGCCGCTCCACATCCAGAACCCAGCGCTCCCGGGTCTGACCCTCATGCAGCAGGATCTCCGCTACCGTGTGGGTCACGTCTTCAGCACAGAGAATGAGCGCCTGGTGGCCGAGGAGGGTACAACACTAAATACCAACATGTGTAATCATAGGGGAAATGTCAGTGACGGGTAGCTATTGAAAAGGTGGTTGTGCGACTGATATTAGATATCTAAAAGAGGAGAAAGACTTCATTCATCGCGTGTCGGTTTTGGCGGTCCCTGTGGACAGAGGCGGTAGTGTTTGTGGGTCGTTGAGGCATCACTGTGACATTGAGACCAGTTAAAAAGACCCTTTTAGTAATCTAAGGACTCTAATCTAAACTACTATACACCGGGATTACGTTTAGGCCACGTGTCAAACAAACTGAAAGAAGAAAAACGTAAATTGGGTACCATGGCAGGCGTGTGAATGGACGCCTCGAACTCAGACACCAACGCCGCCGCCGCTGCAGCATCTTTGGCAATCTCTATTTTGTAAGGCTGGAGTTTCTCTTGAAGGAGAGTTTTGATCTGCTCTGTGATCTGGAAACGGAAGGAAACACATTTTGGATCACAGAGTCCAACATTTAAACCACGGCTACCTTCCTATGAGAAGAGGAAAGACATTGTTTCACCCAACTGGTAAGATCTATACACCATTTAAAAAGGCATAAAAAAAAAAGACTAAAGTCTATGCTTCATGTGTTCAAGCTGCATTCTCTCTCCTGACCACCAGGGGGCGACTCCTCTGGTTGCATAGAAGTCTATGCTTCATGTGTTCAAGCTGCATTCTCTCTCCTGACCACCAGGGGGCGACTCCTCCGGTTGTATAGAAGTATATGTATGCTTCATGTGTTAAATCTGTATTCTCTCTCCTGACCACCAGGGGGGGGACTTCTCTGGTTGTATAGAAGACTACGCTTCATGTTTTAAATCTGCATTCTCCTGACCACCAGGGGGCGACTCCTCTGGTTGTATAGAAGTCTCCACTTCATGTGTTTAATCTGTATTCTCTCTCCTGACCACCAGGGGGCGACTCCTCTGGTTGTATAGAAGTATATGCGTCATGCATTAAATCTGCATTCTCTCTCCTGACCACCAGGGGGCGACTCCTCTGGTTGTATAGAAGGCTACGCTTCATGTGTTAAATCTGCATTCTCTCTCCTGACCACCAGGGGGCGACTCCTCTGGTTGTATAGAAGTCTCCACTTCATGTGTTAAATCTGTATTCTCTCTCCTGACCACCAGGGGGCACTCCTGTGGGTGTCGACGGTGAACCAAACCGGACTCACCTGCAGAGCTTCCTCTCTCAGCTGGAACACCTGTAACTGGAGGCGGGCCTTTAGAAAGGCCTGCTGCCACAGCAGCTCCACCTTCTCCACGGCAGCAAAGATCCTGTGAAATATATTTATTTATACATTTTAATTTCGTATTCACTACATCCATATTCACGCCAGTCCGTGGCTGCGTACCGGCTGCGGTTCTGCAGCATGTCGGCGGCGGTGCGGGAGAAGAGCGGCGTGCCGGCCATCGCCCGGTAGCTCGGCTCCGTCTCCGGGTAACGTAACTTCTTCACGATGCTCTCGCAGTGCGTCAGCAGAGCGTCCAGACCCAGCTCCCTGAAAACACACACAAACACACACCAAGACGGGTTAGTTTAAATATAGAGGGTGAAAGACAATACAATATAAAAACAAATAAAACGTTTTTTTCTTGGTTACGCAACTTTTCTTTTACAGGAAACTCTTAAAATTATAAAAAAGGTGACTCCTTTACAAAATGTACTAAAACAATGGCAATGAGGGAGATCTCGGGTAGATAATGAAATTAAATAAGAAAACAAAAATCATCAGCCTCTAAGGGGGCGACTCCTCTGGTTGTATAGAAGTCTATGCGTCATGTGTTAAAGCTGCATTCTCTCTCTTGACCACCAGGGGGCGACTCTCGTTGTATACAAGCCTACGTTTCACGTGTTAAAATCGAGTTCAGAGTAACACGCTTTCCGACCTCCGGAGCTGCTGGAACTCGGCTTCGTTGGCGGCGCAGAAGAGGCGGAGCTCGCCGCAGGCAGTGGGCGGAGTCAGCCTGGACAGGGCCTGCAGGGTGGAGATGGTGGAGGGCAGCCGCTGCACCACAGACAGGAAGTCCTGCAGGAACCAGTCGATCTCCTGCAGGGAGGAGCAGCACAGGGACGCCATTACCGCCAAGCGTCGGCATCTCAGATTGTTTTTGTGTTGTAAAATGTAAAAGTACGATATTTGGAAGCTAGTTGCAAAAAAAATATGCATCAGTTAAAAAAATATTTTATTTATATATATTTATTTAAAAAGAGTTAAATATTAAATTTAAAGAGTATAATATATATATATATATATATATATATATATATATATATATATAAAAAACAGTATATCTATTTTAAAATGTATATATGTATTTAAATTATAAATATACATTTACTTGTATATAAATATTTATTTAATATATATATTTAAAAAGAGTATAATATATGTTTAAAATATTATACAGTATATAAATGTATTAGAAAAAGAAATATATATATATATATACACACATAAATAAAAGAGCAAAAGTATATATCTTTTAATATATATAAAAATGACAAGTAAAAAACTGTTGACTCGTCACATCGTTCATAATGATTTTTTCTTACAGGCCGAGAGCTGCCCACGGTCACCGTGGCAAAACACTTGAGATGAACATGAATGAATGTATAATTGTAACGGGGGAGGGGGGCTTTCACTTGTTAATCAGGTCAGCTGACCACGCCATGCATTTGCTCAAGCGTCGCCACGGTAACACTAGACGCCGGACCTCGTGAATGGACCTGGCCCGCCACAAAAAAGGCAAAAAGTAGGAATAAATATTTGGGCTCGCAAACAGTCGGTTGTGTGTGCAGTGTGTTTGCAGCGTGTGTGTGTGTGTGTGTGTGTGAACACACAAACCGCTGCAGAGGACGGCGGCACAATGTTTCTCTGTGTTCACCGGTCATGAGACGGATTCATGAGACTCGCTTTGATTCACAGCCAGAACCAAAGGACGACAAGGCGCTGCAGATACATTTACTGAATATACGCATCTAGAATATCATCCGTGTGCAGAAAACAAATAAATAAATAATAATAATAATAATATGGGGTCAAGTGAATGTGGATACCACCGTTTTTACTGTAGTCCAAGAGGTCTAACTCCATCCTGAATGTTATTCATTCTGCCCAATGCTCCTTTCAGTACACAGAAGCAGCTCGAAACAAACTGCAGAAATCAACATTAAGTTATATGTTATACAAACTACATTAAAAATAAAATTTTAAAGAAAAGGTACATTTAGGGCCATGATAACTTGTATCCCCGTTTAGTGCCGATGAACCTCGTCTTTACGTCTGCTCGGTTAATCCAGGAGAAAGTCTGACATGCAAGCAAAAACAAATGTTTAAAATATTTTATTTATATTAAGTTATAATTATCCCCCTTTGTTCATGTCTGCTGCTTTTTTCTTTTTACTACGGAGTCCGACAAATTCTAAATAAAGATATTTAAGATACAAATATTTTACACAAATAAATGTAGGCATTAAAAAATTAAGAAAATGTGAAAAATTTAAATTTTGGTTTGAAATTAATTATTTACATATTTATCTGCTCATCTATTTGATTATAATTTTTATTATCTCCTTTGACATTTAATTCTTTTTTATACAACATTATTAATGTTCTTCATGCATTATTAAATGTCTTTAATCTACTCATTTATTTATAATTAATCAAATTAATAATTAAAAAAGTCATGAATGCATTTCTGTGTCATTATGCAAATGAGGGGCTGTGAACTCTGCGCCCATTGGCCGATGAGCGGGTCGCCCCGGTTACCTTGATGAAGGCCACCCAGCTGCGGTGGCAGTACACCAGGTACCCGCCCAGCGCCGCGGGCAGCTGGCTGCGGTCCACGTGGTTCGAGAGCTCCGGGATTTCTTTCAGGAGAACTTTCTGAAAGGGACCAGAGCGTTAAAGCGCCTGAAGCCGACCAATCAGAAGGTAGCAGGAGGCGGGGCTTCACCTTGAGGGCCTTTAAGGGCGCGAGGAGCTTCAGCAGCAGCCTGGCCGCCTCCTTCTTCTGGGGCTGGACGAGGTAGACGCTGTGGAGGGTCCGCTTGTGACGCTGGAAACAAGATGGAGGATCCAAGTGTCAGCTTGTGACGCATCCTGGGGTTCGTTATACAAACAATAAAACAACGTGTAGGATACAATCGACATGTGTATGGACGTATAAATGAGGAAATGTCAACAACAAAACGTGCATAAATAAAACCCAAACATTTGCTTTGGTAATTCCCAAATCAGCAGATCAGCCTCACACACACACATGACGTGTTGAAGACTCGCCCCCTGGTGGACATTCGAGAGAATGCGGGTTTTATGACACTGCCCCCTAATGGACATTATAGATAATGCAGGTTTTAAGACACTGCCCCCTGCTTCAGAAAATGGAGGAAATAAAAGGTTTATGAAACCTGTTGACATTCAGTAAATAGAAAAGTGCAACTTTTGGGCCTCAGGACCGCTGCCTCACGGCCAAGCGTGACGGCTGCGTATCTCTTGTTAATCAATCACATCTAGAGTCCATGGATCACCACACACACACAAACATGACAAAAAAGGTAATCATAAGTCAGTTTCCTTCTCAAAAAAATGAAAGTTGATCCGAGTTTGAAAAGGCAGCGGCCCCACATAACTGTGGTCATTTAAAATCTCATTTCACTACAAGGCTTTTCTATTAAATACACAATCCTGTGACCCGCAATGCATGTGACACCCCCCCCCCCACACTAAGCATGTCTACAATAACCACTTTGCACACTTGGTTTTGTACTTCAAAGAGCGGCTCAGGCTGCAGCTCTTTAAATAACTTAATGCTGCAAGAAAGAGCTCAATCACAAGGTGAGCTCGTCACCACACACACACACACACGCACACACGCACACACGCACACACGCACACACGCACACACGCACGCACGCACGCACGCACACGCACACGCACACCGTTCATGCATATTTCATTGAGAGGCGACTGAAGCAGAAGATCCAACAGGAAGCAACGGATCAGATGCTGAATTAGATCCTTCAGGAGGCCGCCGCTCGTCTCCCACGACGACGTGCCACCGATCTTAAAAAATATATAATATGTCACCTGATTAAATACAGATAATTTGAAAAAATCCTATTTCAAAATAAAGTGCCTTAAGTCGTCTAGAATTTTCTAATGTAAAAATTGAATCCAGAAAATGTCACAATATTCCACTTTTTGAAACAAATTCCATTTTTGTTTAAAAAGTTAAAGATTCTTAAAACCACAAAGTTCTCATCAAACGTCAGGATCAAGAGAGGAAATACAAAAGGTGTTTTGATAAATTCACATAAATGAGCCAAACCCAAAATATTATGCAGCAGAATGTGACTCACACACACACAGCTGTGCCTCAGTAGTGAGTAAAGTCATAAGAATAAAAATGATGGCGATGTGCGTTTGAAAAACTCAAAATGACACACACACACACACACACACACACACACACACACACACACACAGGAGGACCATGAAGAACTGAAGCGCCACAGGGAGCCTTTGTGGCTGCTGCGTTTTAAAATGTCAACACAATCGTTATGAGAAGTCGTTACACGACCGACACCTCGAGCAGGAGCAGCGCCTCGGCCACGGCGCGGGAGGAGGAGGAGGAGGCGAACCTCAGGTCGGCGACCACGGAGCCCAGACGCTGCTTCTCCTGCTTCTTACTGTGGACACACACACACACACACACACACACACACACACACACACACACACACACACACACACACACACACACACACACACACACACACACACACACACACACACACACACACACACACACACACACACACACACACACACACACACACACACACACACACACACACACACACACACACACACACACACACACACACACACACACACACACACACACACACACACACACACACACACACACACACACACACACACACACACACACACACACACACACACACACACACACACACACACACACACACACACACACACACACACACACACACACACACACACACACCAGTATGACGTAACACACACACACACACACACGCACGCACACATCAGTACCACACACACACACACACACACATCAGTACCACACACACACACACCGCCCATCCATAACACGCACACACACACACACACACATCAGTACCACACACACACACAGCCGTATACTTGTGCAGACACAGGAAGTAGTTGATGAAGTCCGCCACTTCCTCTTTGCGGAGCTCGGAGCAGAGTTTGTGTTGCTTGTCCGCCGGGAACACGACGAGGGGGCAGCCGTGCTGGTCGAACGTCCCTGAACGCACCACCACACAAACACTTCATTACAATAACATGAAGTCAAGTGTGCCTTTTTATAAACTTACGATTGTTATGATTATTGGTAACGTGCAATGATAAAACATACTTATTATTATTATTATTGAAAAAGGATTAAACACCTACCGGGGAATAACACGGCTGCAGAGTTGAGCACGTGATCAGCAGGCAGCGGCGAGGAGGAGGAGGAGGAGGAAGAGGAGAAGCACTCCTGGAAGTCTGGAGAGAAACAAAAAAATATGTGGGAAATTATTATTTATTATTTATTTTAAAACTGAAAACGAATGTTTCTTTCCATTTTCCTCCCCTTTAAGAAAAGTTGATCTGCAATTTAAAGAAACACGTCACTATATGCAATATTAATCTGATGAGTGCGCGTGCACGAGGTGCCGCTGTGTCCAGGTGTCGCGCGCACACGTCCCGTGTCCTACCTGTCGCGTGTCGGCTCATCTTCTCCTCGCGGCGCGGCTCTTTTTACACGAAGAGAGTTTAAAATCCAAACTGTTAAAAACAGGTCAAAGTTACTCATCCGGTGCACCGAAGAGGAGGAAGAGGAGGAGGAGGAGAGGGAGAAACTACCGCAGCGGCCCGCTGCCTCTCTCCGCCATGTTGTCACCGTCAGGTCGAGCTGAACCCCGCAGCCGGCCGCTGCTCGGCGGGTTTATGTTAGAGAGAGGGAGGAGGAGGAGGAGGAGGAGGAGGAGGAGGAGGAGGAGGAGGAGGAGGAGGAGGAGGAGGAGGAGGAGGGGGGGAGGAGGAGGAGGAGGAGGAGGCACAGAAACGCCCCCTTTTTTATACAATTCTTTATTCATAAATTGTCAATAAGATACATTCAACTTTTTTTCAATTAGACAGCAATAACAAAATACAATTAAAAACTCTAATTTGTATAATTACAAACATGTATCACAGTGGAACTAAAGCTAAACGTTTTTAAAACTGTAAAAAATAATAATGATTTAAATGATTATAATAATGCATTTCATTTTTATCGCACTCGCTGTAAAAACAAATAAAACCGATTAAAACATAGTTAAAGCAATCCATAAAAAATGAAAAAGAAGAATGTAATAGCTGACAATAAATTAACTCAAGGTAAAAAAATATGCCTTCCTGAATAAAAAGATGAATGAGTATTAGGCTTGTAACCTTACAACTTAAAAATAATAAATATCTATATATATTTACACACTTTGGTTCAAACTTTCTAAACAAATTATTAGAAAATCTTTGTGAAAAAACTTCGCTAATTTATTTGTTTGACATTTTGTCCGTCATGGTGACAACACGTTTACGAAAGATACCACGTTGCATTGTGTATATATATATATATATATATATATATATATATATATATATATATATATATATATATATGTATATATATATATATATGTATATATATATATATAAATATGTATTTATTTATAAATATATTTATATATTTTTTTTCTTTATATATATATATATATATATATATATATATATATATATATATATATATATATATATATAGAAATAAGTGCCTTAAATTACTCGATTAAATTACAAAATGATGGTAATAAATAAAGACAAATAAATAAAGACATATAAATTAACGCAAATAATTAGTTCACATTTCCCGTCTGGTGACATTTCTTGAGGAGCAGCCCGACTGGTCCGACTGCATGAACAATGTTCTGGTTTCATTGAAGTCAGAGATGAACCACTTTCAGATCCCACGTCTGGGTTCAGGGCTCATTCCTTCATGCTGCACTTTACTTCTTATGCATACTTGCAGAACATTTGAAAGAATTATAAGAATTGTATATAATTCTCAGTTTTTATACATTCGGATCTCCCAGTTTCTACATTGTATGTGTATTAATATGATATATATATATATATATATATATATATATATATATATATATTATATTATATATATTATTTCATCATATTCAACACTTTTTGGGGAAAACCAGAATATTCTATTTATCTGCCTGGATGACGTCATTATTTCCATTGTTGTTCTACATTCTTTGCTTCAGTTGCGACACGAAGAAACAAACTGGATTTCGTCCTTTGTCTCTGTTTCATATCTGGGTCAGGTTCACATGGATAAGCTTAGCAGAGGCTCTCAGCCACTAGGCATTGTGGGGGATGTAGTCTTTACTTGTATGTTTGACATGTTTCATACTTCTCAAGGAAATGAAGGAACAATTGTTATTAATACATGTGAATAAATGAGTCTCTGAATGCTGTGTGAACTAACCCCTCTGTATAAAGCTTCATAATATATAGTTATATTAATAAATATGTATAAATGAGTCTCTGGATGCTGTGTGAACCGCTCTGCATAAAGCGTCATAATATATATATATATATATATATATATATATATATATATATATATATATATATATATATATATATATGAATGAAGTGTAGTTTGGTGACTCTACAGGTGAATATAGTAAAATAAATAATAAATAATATATATATAATTTAACGTGAACTGCTTTCTATGATATGCTTTCAAATAATTTGAGACACCACGTGATCAGCACGTGGCTTTCTGTTCATAAATAAACGCCCCAGACATTGATGATAGTATATAAAAGCGCTGCAGGGACACATTGAGCCACTAGGGGGCGATGGAGGACAAATGAGCTTCCCCTACTGAGCCACGTTCAAGTCTTTATTCAAAGTATTAAACATGGACTTTGAAACTCGGCCTCGTTATAAATCAACACCTCACAATTGGATAAGAATGTAGGAGCTATTAAAGCCTTTACTTTAGTTTAATTAATACAACTGGACGCAGACAATATGGAGATTTGGGCTTTTGTATTTAAATGTTTACCTTATTTTATGATTGTGATTTTAGTTTTAGTTACACATCCTTTCTAAGGCAAATTAAAACATGTAGTTGAACTGTGACATACTATACTAACTATATCACAAGTGTGACTAAATATATACTAATAAACATTTGACTTAAAAAGTCAAGGATTTTTGATTTAGTGGACCTTAACGTATTATCAGCTTTGTTAATGTTGACATACCATCTCATATCTGTATCTCTTTTAATTGTATTATTTTTTTAATTGACTTTTCGTTCGTGGCGGAAATAACATTTCCAAACGTTGCACCAGCCGCTTTTATTTTGTAGGTTGAAACCGGAAGTCGATGTCACTCCCACGCGATTGGCCCTCCCACATCGGGGTTGACGCAATATGACGTAGTGACGTCACGTCGCGCATTTTTACAGCATCGCTGCCAGCCAGCCGACACACGCACTCACACACACACACGCGCCCTCATACACGCGCGCTTTATCGTGACGTAAACAAACCGTTGTTTTTAATCGTTCAACTTAAAACAAAAGATGGCTTAACAATATTAATAATCACGCAAGTCGTCGCGGTTATTAGGCAGCGTTTCACCGGCGACGTCGTTACACGCGGTCACGCGCGTCGTGTTTTTTTTTTTTTAACATCGCGGAGGAGCCATGAACGCGCCGCTCGGGAGGACCGGGCTCGTCGGGCTCGCGCTCGGAGCCACGGCCGGCTGCGGCCTGATCGCCCTCCTCATCTACCGGGAGATCAGCAGGAGGAGGTCCCGGTGCTTCGCGCTGGAGGCCCGGCGGCCGGCGGCGGAGCAAGCGGCGGCGGCGGCGCTGCTGGAGACGCTGGATGCCCAGGGTGGGTCGTGTTACAGTGCGTGTGTGTGTGCGTGTGTGTGTGTGTGTTCGAGAGCGAGAGGTGCGTGGTGTTCTGTTTATGTTTATGGAAAGAGAAAGAAAAGCTTCAGTTATGATGATAAACATCAGCAACTTTAATGAGGCAAGTCCCCCCCACACACACACACACACTTTCCCAATGCATTGCAGCTCTGGCCGTCCACAGCTCATATTAAGGGGTTGGGTTGCATTTTATTTGTCATTTAAAGGACATTTCAACATCTAACATCGAGACTCAGTTGGTTTGATGGTCCTCATACTCGCCATGACACACACTTTTATGTCTATAGTTATTATATAACTAACTAAGAGAAATGAACCATCATAAACACACTACCATACTAGAACCACACGCCAGAACCATCTTTAATACGACCCGTTACTACATCTTTAGTATCTTTATTATATTACAACATCTTTAATATCTTTAGTATATTACAACATCTTTACTATATTTAGTATATTACAACATCTTTAATATCTTTATTATATTACAACATCTTTAATATCTTTAGTTTGTATTAGTATGTGAAACGCAGATCCTGATGTCCCTGCCGACCCACAATGCATCTGCACAGCAGAGATATGAGCGGGTCAACGTCCAATGAGCTGTGAGGAAACAGGGTGGAGGAGAATGTAGAGAGGGGGTATTATTATTATATGTATTATATATGATATGTATATTATATGTATTGTATATTATATGTATATATTATATGTATTATATAATATATGTATATATTATGTATTATACGTGCTATCTGGCCAGAAGGGGCCCTTTAGGGTGAAAGGCGTCTACAACCTGATAAGAGGGCCATGAGACGGAGGGGTGTGCATGTGTGGGGGGGCGGGAGGAGTTGAAGGACGTCTAACAGTCTCCTCCTCCTCCTCCTCCTCCTCCTCCTCTAGAGGTGGAGGCGCAGCAGGAGGCCGTGGCGGCCGTGGCGGCGGCGGTGCGCGGCCTGACCCCGGAGCAGCAGCTGGAGCTCCGGAACCAGCTGGACCAGGTGCTGAGCTGCGTGGCCTCGCTGAGGGGGGAGGTGGCCGAGCTGAGGGGGGGGCTGCAGGACATCGCCACGCAGATCATCCAGGACGTCAAGTAAGGGGGGCCACGGGGGGCTCAGGTATCAGACATGGGGGGGGCTCAGGTATCAGACATGGGGGGTCTCAGGTATCAGACATGGGGGGGTCTCAGGTATCAGACATGGGGGGGTCTCAGGTATCAGATATGGGGGGTCTCAGGTATCACATATGGGGGGTCTCAGGTATCACATATGGGGGGGTCTCAGGTATCAGATATGGGGGGGTCTCAGGTATCACATATGGGGGGTCTCAGGTATCAGATATGGGGGGTCTCAGGTATCAGATATGGGGGGTCTCAGGTATCAGATATGGGGGGTCTCAGGTATCAGATATGGGGGTCTCAGGTATTAGATATGGGGGATCTCAGGTATCAGACATGGGGGGTCTCAGGTATCAGACATGGGGGGTCTCAGGTATTAGATATGGGGGATCTCAGGTATCAGACATGGGGGGTCTCAGGTATCAGACATGGGGGGGTCTCAGGTATCAGATATGGGGGTCTCAGGTATCAGATATGGGGGGTCTCAGGTATCAGATATGGGGGGTCTCAGGTATCAGATATGGCGGTCTCAGATAGACATGGGGGGGTCTAAGGTATCTCCTATTCAACCTCCTCCCTCCCTCACCCTCCTCCTCCTCCCCCCCCCCCCCTCCTCCTCCTCCTCCAGAAAGGGGGTGGAGGACGGCCAGCGAGTGCGGCGGCGCCGCCCCGGCGTCCACAGGGAGCGCACCGAGTCCAGCGGCTCCAGCTCCGTGTACTTCACGGCGAGCCAGGGAGCGGCGAGCGCCTACGAGACCAGCGAGGGGGGGTAGGAGGGCGTGGGAGTGTGTGTGTGTGTGTATGAATGTGTATATGTGTGTGTGAGTGTTTGTGTGTGTGTGTAAGAGTGTGTGTGTGTGTGTGTGAGCATATGAGTGTGTGTGTGAGAGAGAGAGTGTGTGTGTATATATGTGTGTGTGTGTGTATGGGTCAGTGTGTGTGTGTGAGCGTATGAGTGTGTGTGAGTATATCATTGTGTGCTTGTATATGTGTGTGAGTGTGTATGAGTATGTATGTGAGTAATAAATAAATAAATGACATCATCATCTTCATCTTCATCCTCCTCCTCCTCCTCCTCGTCTCCTGCCAGGTACTCGACGGCCTACGCCGAGTCGGATTACACGGACCGCGACACGGACCGGGAGGAAGGCGAGCGGGAGCCGGAGCAGGAGTCTGAGGAAGAGGAGGACATGAGCTGCGCCACGGTGCTCACCCTCCGAGAGGAAGAAGTGGAGGAGAGAGGGCTGCTGGAGGAGGAGGAGGAGAACGAGGAAGAGGAGGAGGAGGAGGGGATGCTGCAGCTGCTCACCGGCGCCCCCAGTGGCGAGTTGGCGCTCCTGCTGGCTCAGAGCGACGTGCTGCACACCGGAGACGCCCGCCTGAAGGCCGACGGCCTCCAGCTGCTGCTCGACAACCGGGCCGAGGTGAGCCGCCGCCCGATGCCGGGACTCGTCGGTGGTTACCGTGACGACGCTGACTGACCGGTGTGCGTGTGTGTTGTTGTTGTTGTTGTTGTTGTTGTTGTGGCTGCAGTACGGAGACAGCCGGGATTTCCTGTGGAGACTCGCTCGGGCTTACAGCGACATGTACGAGAGTACGGAGGACACACAGGAGAAGAAGAGCTACGCACAACAAGGTGACACACACTCACACACACACATACACACAGAGACACACACACACACGCACACACACTCACACACACACACTCATACACACACACACACGTAGAAACACATAGACACACACTCACATACACTCACACACACACACACTCACACACATTGACACACACACACTCATATACACACTCACCCATACACACTCACAAACACACTCATATACACACTCACACACACACACATACACACTGACACACACACATGAACACACTTACATAGATTTACACACACACACACACTTACATAGATACACTTACACACACATTTACATATACACACATACTTACACAAACATACACACACACACTTGCAAACAGACGCACACGCACATACTTACACATAGACATACATAGACACACATACACTTCATAGATACACTTACACACACATACACACATACATACATACATACACACACACACACACACACAGACACACACACACTTGCAAACAGACGCACACGTACACACACACTTCATAGATACACTTACACACACACACAAAGGGAGAACGAACCAGTGGAATAATCGCCTGTCGATGACGTCACTTTCCTCCACTTCTTTACAACCAATCATCTGCGTTGTCATGGATACTCGGGTCACGACCGAAGGCTGCCTATCCCAACAGCGTCTGTGTGTGTAACGTGTCCGCCCAAAGCCAACGCCACGTCAGGCCCCTTCAAAGCCGCGTCCACGCTGAAGCCCCCCGAGGCGTTCAGGGAACCTGGGAGTTTGTGCACACGGCCGATAGGACGTGACGGTTGTGTCTGGTATTTGTTCTGTTGCAGGTCGAGAGGAGGCGGAGTCAGCGCTGAAGAAGAGCGGCCTCAACGCAGAGTGTCACAAATGGTCAGAGACCGTCTGGATTCAAATCCTTGTTGTTGTTGTTGTTGTTGTCGGCAATTTTGTATCCCGGCGTCTCGGCTGTGCTCCGCAGGTTCGCGCTGCTGACCGGACTGACCGCCAAACACGAGGGCATGCACGGGAAACTGAAGGGAAGCCACGTCGTCAAGGTAACCGAGCAGCTCGGCCTGGTTCGTTGACGTGTTGACAGTTTAAAACCAACAACAACACAAATAAGACAAAACAAATAATTAAAGCAGACGAAAAGCCGCCCGACAGAAACGACCGTACCTTTTTCTTCAAAGATTTTTGTTCCGTTCTTTCCTCCTTCAGGAGCACCTGGACCGAGCCATCGCGCTCAGGGACGACGACCCCATGTGTTTCTATCTGCTCGGCAGGTGGTGCCACCAGGTGAGGGGGGAGGGGGGGGGGCTGTATTTCACTCCTCTTGGACAACAGTTTATAAGGTTTTCTGTGTGTGTGTGTGTGTGTGTGCAGGTAGCCACTCTGGACTGGCTGGAGAAGAAGGCGGCGGCCGCCCTCTACCAGGCCCCGCCCACCTCCACCCTGCAAGACGCCCTGGAGAACTTCCTCAAGGTTAATAAAGAACGACGTTTTATCCGGCTGCAAAACATTTACCTGCGTGTAGATTTCTTGAAGTCCTCCAGGTTTATAAAACATCTTAAAAAACAGACGTACGTGTGTGTGTGAGCGCTGCTTCCCAGTAACAACCGTGTGCTGCGTTCCAGGCAGAGGAGCTGGGTCCAGGGTTCTCCAGGTCGGTGAGGCTCAACATCGCCCAGGTGACCGACCCCTGACCCCTTTAATAGGGACTTCACCTTTAAATGTTGTCGCTGAACAGCTGTTTATTGTTATTTATTCATGTTGTTTGATTTCTAGTGTCACAAGGAGCTGGGAAACATGTTGGAGGCCACAACCTGGACCGAGCTGGCTCTGAACACGCCCGCCAGTTCTGAGGATGTAAGAGCATCATGACGATCACCAAAGACGTAGCTCGGTTCAAACTTATACATTTAAATTATTTTATTTATATATATATATATATAAAAATAAAATAAATATAAAATGATCATTACATATATATATATATAATAAATACATATATATATATATATGTATTTATATATATATATATATATATATATATATAAATGTTTTTTTTATATAAGTTGTGTAGGTTTCTGTTAGAATGTTTCACACGGTTATTTATTTCTTTATTCCCAAGGATAAACTGTGTAAACTGGACCTTCTGAAAACCTGAAGAAACATCCTCCAGAGATCCAGCAGAGGGCGCCGCTCAGCCGGTGACCACCGATTGGCTAGTCAGGCCGCCAATCGGTGGTCATCCAATCGGATCTAATTTTCTTTCCCCTTCATTGGTGGATACCTTTGTCACTGTCACTGTGAAATATGGAGATTTTAATTGATGGATATTTATTTTCTTTATTAAATGAGAAAATACTACGATATATATATATCGGGAAGTTTTATGGTATCTTCATTGTTTTCTAACTTTGATTTAAAAATAAATTACACTTTAATAATTTAGATGTAATTATTTATTTAAATTATTTAGGTTGGAGCTTAATTAAAAAATAATAATATATATATATGTTATATAATATATATGTTATATATATAATATATATGTTATATAATATATATGTATGTTATATATTATATATGTATATAAATACATAAATAAAAAAATGATATACATATATCAAATTAAGGCCCAACTTAGATAATGTAGATGTACTGGACCACCTTGTTTGTTTTGGTTGTGATATTTTTTTTAACTTTATTTGAACTTTTACTGCCTTTAAACCGTTGAGTGTTTTTACATTTTTCCCAAAATGTTGAACGTCAAGCTTCAGGTTTTTACTTTGATTCAACGTCACTTCTAATTTATTCTTGACGAGCTTCGGTAAACTAATTGTGTTAACCAGCACTGAATAAAAACAACTTCTTTTCTAATTATTCATGCGTCGTGTGTTGTAACAACGAGACTCTGACGTTGACGACGAGAACAAATGAGACGATTTAATAGCAAAACAAATATATATTTACAGACGGTTCTGACAAACGGGGACAAACCAGTCGAGGTGAAGCTGGAAAGAAAGTTAAATAACGGCGTTCAACAGAAACGCCGTGAGGACGAAGTCAACGAGAAGAAAGAAAAAGAGCTCACAAACTATTTAACATCGTTTTTTCAGAAGATTCTTTTTGTTTTGACAACCGAGCGTTGCATCAAAGAAATAAAAAATAAAAAAACGTTTTTCTAATTCTGACTTATGACTCGTGTAATTACTGAGCGCTCCAGAGGATCTGCAGCCGGCAGCTTCTCATCCACTCAGACCTCAAACCATACAGCCTGTCTGTCATCAGTCCATCGGTGTGAAGGCTGCACACACACACACACACACACACACACACACACACACACACACACACACACACACACACACACACACACACACACACACACACACACACACACACACACACACACACACACACACACACACACACACACACACACACACACACACACACACACACACACACACACACACACACACACACACACACACACACACACACACACACACACACACGCGCGCTCTTCAGTCCTGGATTCGGTCAGCGGGGGTAACATCTACCTCCCTGCTTCCTTTGTCCTGCTTCCTTTGTCCTGCTCCCTGCCGCTCAGTCCTTGGCGTCGCCCACCCCGTCGGCGTTGATGGCGAACATGGCTTCGGACTCCGGCAGGCAGGGCGAGTCGTAGATTTTACAGATCCTCGTCTCTCCTCGGCCTTTCCTCAGGTACAGGCTGCAAAAAATATAGAAATAAAAGAGTAAGTGTCACAACTCGGGATGAATAAAGACGCCCGTAGATCACACCCCAGGTCATATTGACAAACTCAACACTTAACTCAACACTTTACTTTGTTTTCCCCTTTTAGTATTCATATTTTTGGGTATTTTAGTATTAGTATTTAGTATTTTTTAGTATTACGATTTAGTATTATAGTAGTAGTATTAGTATTTAGTATTGTGTTTTTTATTTGTATCTTTCATTTTTATTAATGCTCCAATGTACATCCACTGCTGTGATGCTGAAATGTCCCCACTGTGGGACTAATAAATGAATATCTTATCTTATATTGTGCGGCCTTTCAACAATATATACCAAATAAATGATAAAGCATCTGCTTCTTTGTACTTTTATTTTGAAATCCTTTTCTTCCTGTGAACCTAAAGGCGCCGTGCGGGTGTGTGAGCGACCGACGACCGATTGCAACCATCGATATCGTGATATTCATCCGCCAATCGGTCTGCAACTCCTAGCAACAACATCTTAAGCCCCGCCCACATTTAAGCGAACCAATCAAACGTGATTTAGATCCATGTCATCACCGTACACATTTTTTATAATCTCTGACGGTACGAAGACAATATCCGAAGACAATATTCGTAATCACGTTGACGTCGCCCCGTTTGAATTATAGGGCGATAAACTATCTATTGTTGCTTTAGTGTAACATCAACACGACCTATAAGCCTGTGACCTCATCGTGCTCCTGCTGCTCCGTCTAGCCGCTCACCGCGTGGTGGAGGCGTGGGCCATGATGTTGCCTCCGATCGGTTTCTTGGGATCCGCGGAAAACATGGCCGCCCCGTCCACCTGCGCCACCACCTGGTTGGAGATCACCACGGCAACGCCAAACTGTAATAGGAAAGAGGCAGAGGGGGGAAAAGAACGCACAGATGAGGTTTAAAAACGCGTGGCTTAACCTGGGAATCCCTTTATTTGGGCGTCGACCGCAGCGCCACCATGTGGCCGCCCGGAGCCCCGCCCACCTCGTCCGCCAGCCGCAGCAGCATGCGCAGGAAGCGTCCCAGGTGGCCCTGGCGGGCCGACAGCTCGCCGCGGCCCGAGTAGTCCGTCCTGTACAGAGCGGTGGCGCTGTCCACTATCAGCAGGGCGTACCTGACAGGTAGACACAGAGTGAGAGTGTGTGTGTGTGAGTGTGTGTGTGTGTGTTACTTGCAGGGATACACACTCACATTTTACGTAAATGTCCTCAACAAAAACAACATCAAGTTTTATTTAGAGAAGCATTGAGTTCTGAAACTACATGAAAATAATAACTTGACAGTTTAGCGCTAAAGAAAATCTATAAAACTAGTAAATTTACCAAATAATTAATTAACCCTCCTGTTACTTCACATTTACTAACATATATTACCCTCGAGGTCAATTTGACCCCAGCAATTAAAAGTTATTAGAATGAATATTGTTTCCCAGGTTTAAGTGTGAGGTACTTTGTGTTTGTTTGTTGATACCTAAATAGACCTTTAAATATATTAAAAAGTTGATATTTCTTATGTGTTTGACAGTGAAAAACATCCTGGGGTCAAATTGACCCCAAAGAACATCAACGTTAAAAATTAAATGGGGTCAGATTGACCCTAAAGAAGACAGGAGGGTTAGACAAACGTTAACTTCCAGACTTCTTCCCGAAAACTATCCTTCAGCTAATAATCAGATGTGGAATTTCAAAATAAAAGCCATCTAAAAGTAAACACTGTCGGAATTCAGATTAGTTTCATAGAAAATAGAGAGAAATATAGCAGCGTGGCCTAAACCCCGTGGAGCCGACTGACCTGGACTCAGCCATCATGGCGGAGGCCTGGTACAGCAGCTGGGTCTGGTGGTCCGTGTTGAAGGCCCGGGCGTAGGCCACGTTGTCCAGGACGTCGCTGCCCGTCAGCCCGTACCTGGAGACACGGAGGCGTCACGAGGAATCCTGAGCCAGCAGACCCCGAGATGTCACATCCTCCAACACCCTGACCGGCCTTTCACAATTTCATATAATAAGAACAAATCAAAGAAGGTGGAAGTGCCGACTCGCCTCTCGGCCACAGCGAGCAGCCTCTCTGGCCGGAAGGTTCCCTCCGTGTCGATGTACATGGCTTTCCCTTCTCCGCCCCCCTGGTCGATGGGCAGCTGTGGACAGGGGGGACGGAGAGAAGAGCTTTTAAAGATCCACACGACTCGCCAGCATCGGCCCGGCGGCTCAGAGCGAACTTTACACCACAGAGGCTCCGGCGTTTCTCAATCAGCGTACTTGTCCGTACTTTCCTCTACTTGTGTCCTTTCCTCTCCTTGTGTCCTCGTGTCCTGTCTCCTCATCAGTCTCAGGTACATGTTCACATTCAAAGTCCTCTTCTCTCTCTTCACGGTCAAGATGCCCGGATGTGACTTGCTCCTCCCACTTTACCCAGGATGCATCAGAGGAGACTTGGGCGTACTTTGGCCAGCATATATCCCACAATGCATTTCACCAGCAACCGGAAACAATAGCGGAGGACAAAATAAACTACTGACGGTTGACTTTTTAAATACTACTGTTGTTGAGTCACGGAATGTCATTTTAGGATGTTTTGTTTATTCGACTGTAAAAAATAATTTACAGTGAATAATGAGAGTAAACTCAGGAGAAGAACAGCTGATGTGGTGACGTCATCAAGTCAGCTGCTGGTCCCATCGCAGAAACACCGTCCCCCCGTTGTCCCGTCCTCTGGAGTCTGGACTCCCGAGACCAGACTCCAGAAGAACACAAGTCTGCAGTCGTGTTCTTTGACTTGAGAAACGCTGTCCGTCTCTCTGCACTCATCCTGGACTCTACCTGGCAGGTGACGGCGAGGGTGTGGCACAGCTGGGTCTTCCCCGTCCGAAACTCCCCAAACATCTCTGTGATGGAGCCAGTCTCGATCCCGCCTGCGTCAAAAAACAAAAAACTAATTATCGTTTTTAAACCCGACTGCAATCCTCGAGTTGTCAGTCGCCGACGCCGCGGTTCTACGTACCGAGCAGAAGTTTGTCGAGCTCCTTGGAGCCCGTGGAGATCTGGATGATCTCGGCTCTCCTCTGGTGGAACTCCGTCGCCGTGGTGAAGCCCATCGGCACGAGTTTGGCAGCTTCGGCCTGAGAAGGGACGGAGGAGTTAAAAAGATTACTTTCATTGGCGTCCTCCTGCGTCGTCTTCCGGTAAACGTTCCTCCAGGTAAAGAGAGACCCGCGGCGTTCCTCACCAGAACTTTGTCGGCCTTGGCCTCGCTGATGCCTTTGATGTTGAGCAGCTCCTTCTTGGGCGCGTAGGCCACGGCCTCGATGGTGTGGAAGCCGGCTTCCCCCAACTTCTTGATGTCGCTGGCGCTGACCCCACATTGCTGAGCGCAGAGACATCGGAACAAGAGAGAAACCGGCATGAGTCCACGACAGCTCACTCCAAAATACACACGTTTCCACCTTTGCCTTGTAGTGATATTTATCAATCTAAATGGTTTTAGTGTGAGGGGAACGTTTTGCCTAAAATAGATATATGAAACTGCTCACAATGAGGTCTATCTGGAGGAATCCGGTCATGGTTTCTGTTTTTTTGGGGCACTTTTAGCTTTAGAGATTTAGTGTCCATTTTTCTAGATAACCCCAACATCTCCACATCTAGGCAACGCACACCAAATCAAACTAGATTGATAAAATGCACTAAAGGGGGAAATGTGTTGTTATTGATGTTGGGGGTGTTTGTGAAGACAGAACGAGGCGCATGCGCACGGACACAGACCTCCAGTCTGCTCAGCGGCTGCGGCCCGAAGCTCTCCTCCTCCTCGGCCTCCGCCTCCACCCTGGCCTCGCTCCTCATGGCCATGGTCCGAGTGGGAAACACCTGGTCCTTAAACTGAAAGGTTTGACCTGTCCACGGGAAATATTGGGGTCACATTACACCTTCACCCGGGTCTCACAACACGTTAATCACACGGTAACAACACAACATGCGCCGGTAACTTAACGGACTGGGTCTAAATAATACACACCGGTGTGGTTTGTGTTGTGAAATAAGAATTTAAACAATTTAAATTCTTAAGTGGTGGAGTTTCTAACCCCGTTAGCTGTGTAGCTTCATCGCTGTGTTCGCGTCAGTTCGCTGCTTTTTCGCATCGTTTTACCCGACAAAGTCCGCCGATAAGCGGACGAGTTCAATACGTCGCGTGTGTCTCACCTGCGCTTCACTTATTATATCACATAAAAGTTGTTTCTGTACTCGATACAGCCGCTATTTGCCTCGAACTCGACTGTTTGACAACCGAATGCTCCCGCGCGAGACGTGCAAACAAAACGCGATGACGTCATCAGGGGCGACGCCGAGAATCGAACCAATCAGACGGCGCCAATCTATCCTTCAAAGTAAGAGTTCCAACAGGAATTCCCGACTGTTATATATTTTATATAATAAATATATAATGTTGTTTAATTTGTATTTGTTTATTTATTACATTTTAATTTCATTTTGGAGTTTAAATAATGTAAGTACGAGACATCTTGATCCACACTCCCGTTGATGGCGGTAATGCCCCAATTTGTTGTTTTTGCCAACCGATAATAAACCTCAACGAAGAAGAAGAAGTCCCAACCCTAAAGCCTGAGTCATCAAATAATAGGTAACATTTTAAAATAAAAACTGTATTTATTGGTCCTTTCCTGTGTGCTGCCCATGTTGGAGTTTATGGAAATAAAAGGTGAATGAATAATAATAAAAGCAGCAAAACGGTTCTTTGAGGAGTGGGAGAAATTAAATGATAAGTTCAGAATAATAAATAAATCATTGAGGGAGTGCAGGATCTAGTGTAAAACATAGTAAAAGACGATTTTATTACTACGGAATTATCATGGTCTGAACAGTTCCCTCTGTTATTGGTAAGAATAATAATTGAAAGTGTAAATGTTGTGAAGAATAAGAAACTATCTTCTATGGTTTTTAGGGTCAAGAAGACTAATTAATAACATTTGAGTATTTTTTAAATTCATATATATATATATATATATATAAATTATTTGTATTATGTATTTATTATATTTTTTTACAACTACCATTAAAAGCAAAAGTAGAATGAATGAAGGGGTGTTCCGCTCACAACCACCGGGGGCGCTGTGACATGTCAAGTCCTCCCAATCCTCCTCTTCTTCTTCTTCTTCTTCTTTTTCAACAGCGTCTGTTTTGACTTTGAAAACATGGCATCGCTTTAAGAGCTTAGACCGGACATGTCGGACAAAGCAGCCGGTCGAGGGACGGAGAGTCCCGGGGAGAAAGGCTTCCGGTCCCCCGGGATGAGAGGCGCACCGAGCACGGCCCTGTTCCGGGCTCTGAACCCCGAGCTCTTCATGAAACCGGTGAGACTCGAACTGACGGTTCTTCTGTCTCCACGTGATACTTACACGTTTTAGAATTGTTGTAATCATCTATAATGTGTAGTTTGTTTATACTTTAGTCATTTAAAGTCCTCCATAGTT
The DNA here is from genome assembly GCA_036178185.1 of Liparis tanakae. Classification (NCBI taxonomy): domain Eukaryota; kingdom Metazoa; phylum Chordata; class Actinopteri; order Perciformes; family Liparidae; genus Liparis; species Liparis tanakae. Next base: position 18,754,218 of record CM070101.1, read on the forward strand.
TAAAGTCTGGAGATTACTTAAAAACGTAGTGGAACATTATAGTTCTGGTTTGACTCGTCATAATAAAAACAATACAACTTATATTTCCGGTTTATCTTGTCAAAGTAAAACAATATAATTTACGTGGTGTATATACATTCATATTGATTATTGTCTGTGCGTGAAAGGTAATTATTTATCTTAAATAGCAGTTTAACTAAATGATCATCCACACAAGTACTACTAAATGTTTTTGCTGGAGCTTTAAATCACATCTGAATTTATGCTTTTTTGATTCATACAGACCCTGTTTTTTATGGTTTCAGACAGAAAAGTGAAAATTAAAATGTTCTTTAGACATATTTAAATGATACTTCAAACATGTTTTATTTTAAAAGTGTGTAAAAATGCAGAATCAGGTGTGAGAAAATCTTTAAACTCATCTTCAGCCCGAGTGACGCCACGTATTGTGAAATTTATCTAACCGTTTTTTATTATTTCACTCGTACAGAATGAGAGTTTAAAAACAAAAAAAAATCCTCCAAAGCTCTTCATCGTAACGTAGAGCTGCGTTGTTTTTCAGAATATCCCTGTGATGGCGTTTGGGCTGGTGAGCATCACCTTGTGCGTGGGCTACCTCGGCTACATGCACGCCACGAAAGAAAACGACGAGCAGCTGTACGAGGCCATCGACGCCGAGGGAGAGAGCTACATGAGGAGGAAGACTTCCAAATGGGACTGAGGGCACCTTCTATGATGGTGTTTTATAATAATATGTTGTGTGTGAGGACTGAGTAAATTAAAACTGGATTAAAAAACTTCAACATTTTCTCTAAATGCTTCTATTAAATCTCTCCAATATGTAAAAGCCACGTTAATTTAACCAAAGACATTTGAAGAGGTCACCTTTAATTAATCCAAGACATATCAAATAGATAAATGGAAAATAATAAAAGATTTTTAAAACGCCAGCTTCAACACACAAGGACTTTATGTTTTATTAAACATAAATAACTCCAAAGTACGGCTGAAGGTAAAAATAAAATGTGGTCTTCGGCTCGGAGGAGCGATGCTGACGGAGTCAGTGTTTCTCTTCCTGTGGAGACAACAGAAAGTTGTTGTTTGAGTCAACAGTTTCCATGAGGTGTTAAAGGAACTTTCCTGCTGCGTTCTCTACATCTCTGAATGGTTTGAGTCGGCACCTTGACGGCGTCGGCCAGCTCCTGCAGAGCGTGTTCATATCGGGCTTCCATGCCCTTCAGGTTCTGAGGTTTAACGATCTGCTTTTGAATGCCGGGGGTTCCGGCCTCCGTCACCATTTGGAGGAAGTTCTTCTCCTGAGTGGGAAGACACCGAAAAAAAAATGAAGTTTATGCGGTTTATACTCCATCCATATAGAACCGGGTTCATACACATGCTGACCGATGACTTTTCCATGACCGAACATTGTGAAATCTGTGTAAACACCTTAAATGATAGACAATAGTTTGATTAAAAGGAATAAATGTGTATAAATGTTTATTAACACACTCAGAAAACATCTTCAAAGTGCTCGTCTTCGTCTTATCAAGTTATTGGTTGCGGCGTTAAATAAGTAAAATACGCTGTCACTGTTTTTCACCCCGAGCAGAGCGTCGTCTCAAATATAACAAAACGCATCTCGCTATTATCTGGCTCTTCCTTCTAGTTTTTTTTATGTTTCTTTAGTGCTTGAAATTAAATTGAGATTTATTCTTTGACTAAATATTGTTTTTTTAATAACGCTAAATATCTTTTATCGACTTCTTGCCGACGATGACGATGAGCAGATTGATTTTATATGTTTTTTATAAAGTATTTGGCCATAAAATATCAACAATGGAGGATTCAACTGAACTATTGTAAACAACTTTAAATATTAAATATTAAACCCAACTTATAATAAATCAGTAAATGAACATGTGAATATAGAAAAATGTCCATGACTTTTCCAAAACTTTTGAGATAACATTTTTTCCATGACTTTTTCCGTTTTAGAATTCCAGGACTTTTCCAGCATCTGAACCCTGTAAAATCATGTGTATTCACCTGTACTCCCAGCAGGAAGGTGAAGGCCAGGCCCGTCTTCCCTGCTCTCGCTGTTCGTCCAATCCTGAAGAAGATGGAGAAAGTCCATATTTAACAGAGCTGCGATACACAACGTAGATCTATAAATGGCGGCGGCGTGGACGGCTCACCTGTGGATGTACGTCCTGATGTACTGCGGCGCGTCGTAATTCACCACGCATTTGATCCCGACCACGTCGATTCCTCTGGCGGCTGCGTCTGTGCTGATCATCCTGCGGGATTTCATTAATTAAAGTAAATTAATATATTAAAAAAAGGGAGTTAAATATACATTCAGAGAATATTACACTCTGTCTGACCTCTCCCGGTGCATACAGCACATGACAACAGTCTTATCTGTATACATGTATATTACGCTAAGTCTTAGCTGTCATATCTACTTGAACCTTGAAACTCTATCACTCTAACATCACATTGCAGCCACTTTCACACCACAACCAGAACAAGTTTTACAGTTGGAAAACGGCACAGAATGTAAGGTTGAGACTCACAGTTGGATCTTCCCTTGTTCAAATTCCTTCAGCGTCGTCTTCCTCTCGGCGGGGGAAAGTCGGGAGGAGAACTCGGCGGCCCGAACTCCACCGAAGAACTGCACCAGCAGGAAGAGTCTGAGGGGGAAAATTATTATAAAAATGTAAACATTAAAGCCACGCTCTGAGAGAGAGAGAGACCGCCACAATATATATATATATATATATATATATATATATATATATATATATATATATATATATATATATATACATATTAATATATATATATATATATATATATATATATATATATATATATATATATATATATATATATATATATATATATATATATATATATATATAAATCTAAATACAAGGAAACCGTCTCCGACCTGTGTGCCGTCTCTCTGGAGTTGGTGAAACAGAGGATGGGGCTGAGCTTCAGGCGCAGGAGGAAGTGGAGGATGAGGAGCGGCTTCTTGCTCAACGTACACGGCACGTAGTACTCCTGAAAACACAGCAGCCATCAACAACGTGAGCTCCACTTGAATAGTACAGCGCCTCCTTCCCGGAGGTCAAGAGGTCACCTCGTACCGTCAGCCCTTGTGGGAAGTCGAAGCCGCCTTGCGTCTGGGTGGTGGTGCCGGAGTGGCTGTGGATGGAGCTGAAGAGGCGGGGCTGGTGGAGGCCGAGCTGCTGGAGCTTCTCCGGGTTTTGTGTCAGCGTGGCCGAAAACAGAAGCTTCTGCAGCGGCATCTGAGGCGGAGACAGACTGAGAGGGGAGACGGACGGGTTTTTATTTTACTTTATCTGAAGTCTCAAGTTGCGGCTGCTGCATCCGTCCCATGTTTCCCATAAAATGCACCTACAGTTTAATTTAACTCACGCTGAATCTCCTTTGTTTAGCAGAAGTGTACAGATTAAAATGTGTGCGTTACACGTTGGAACTATTAAAAAATATATATATATATATATATATATATATACACATACATACATAATATATATATATATATATATATATATTATATGAATATTATATATATAATATACATATATATATTATATATAAATATAATATATATATATTATATCGAATATATATAATATATACATATATTATATAAATATAATATATATATGTATATATTGTATAACATATATTATATATAACATACACAGTATATATGTAATATATATGTATATTATATATACATATATATTTAATAAAATGCATAATACACACATATATATATATATATATATATATATATATATATATATATATATATATATATATACATAAAATGACAAACTTGTCCTTTAATAAAATGATGAACCTTTCAACACGTATACGACAGTATTCTGAGTAAAAAGATAAATCCCCTGAAAAGAGACTTCAGGTGTAAAATCTCACCTGGCTGCCGTGATGTATGCCGGCTCAATCCGCCTGAAGATGGACATGGCGTCCGCGTCACTTCCTGATCGGTACACTGCCTTCACCACCTGACTGAGCCAAGACTGGTGCATGCTGTCAATCATCCTGTCGGCCTCGTCAATAATCTGGGACGGACGAATGAAAAGCCTCGCTTAGACGCAACAACAACAGCAGGTCCAGTTAATTCAGATTATTTATTTCTGCTTTAAGAACTCACGAGAAACCTGAGGTGATCCAGACTTCGGAACGAGTTCTTGTTGATGTGGTCGACCAGTCGGCCCGGAGTGGCGACGACGATGTCGGCTAAACTGCGTCTCGTGCCCCCTCTGGAAGAAAAAATAAAAGAGTAGAATAGAATACGTTATATTTTGAGTATCGTGCACATATGACTTCCTCGTCCAATAATTAATTATCGCTATTTATTTCTCCTAGTGCAAAAAGGTAAAGCTTGCATGTGACGAATTGTGAGTGTTTTTGTGTCGACTCTAGTGCCCCCTGGTGGCGGTGAAGAGAAACAACAACGGGAAGCGGCTCACCTGAGTTCTGAGAGTGACGCCTGCTCCTCGGCAAACGACTTCTGACCGGCCAGCATCACCACGCTCAGAGAGGTTCCGCCCTCCGTGTACGACCTGAACACTTTGCAAACCTGTACGGAGACAACGTGTTCAATCCACGGAGCACAACAGCATTGTTTGGATACCGTGTTTTTATCCGGACTTTTATGTTGAAAGGTTCGGACCTGCTGGGCGAGCTCTTTGGTCGGCAACACGGCCAACGCTCGAACTTCACACACCACCCGCTCCGTCAGCACCTGAGGGGAGAGAACGTCTTTGTGTAACCCTGGAGAGTCCACACACACACACACACACACACACACACACACACACACACACACACACACACACACACACACACACACACACACACACACACACACACACACACACACACACACACACACACACACACACACACACACACACACACACACACACACACACCTGTATGACCGGTATGACGAATGCGAGAGTCTTGCCGCTGCCGGTTGGTGCGGACACACAAATGTCTCTGGGCTTGTAGCCGCCTCGTCCAATCAGAAGCCCCTGCTGTGCGCTCTCCAGGATGGCCGGGATGACCTCCGCTTGCACTGCAAGAAGGTGACAGGGTGGAAGTTTTGACTGGTGGTCAGGAGAGAGAATGCAACTTTAACACCTGACGTGTAGACTTCTATACAACCAGAGGAGTCGCCCCCTGGTGGTCATGAGTGAGAATGCAGCTTTAATACATGAAGCAGAGACTTCTATACAACCAGAGGAGTCGCCCCCTGGTAGTCAGGAGAGAGAATGCAGCTCCAACACATGAAGCATAGACTTCTATACAACCAGAGGAGTCGCCCCCTAGTGGTCAGGAGAGAGAATGCAGCTTGAAATATAGACTTCTATACAACCAGAGGAGTCGCCCCCTGGTGGTCAGTAGAGAGAATGCAGCTTTAACACATGACGCATAGACTTCTATACAACCAGAGGAGTCGCCCCCTGGTGGTCAGCAGAGAGAATGCAGCTTTAACACATGACGCGTAGACTTCTATACAAACCAGAGGAGTCGCCCCCTGGTGGTCAGCAGAGAGAATGCAGCTTTAACACATGACGCATAGACTTCTATACAACCAGATGAGTCGCCCCCTGGTGGTCAGGAGGGAGAATGCATGGCCGAATGGAAATGCATCAAAGTGTCTTCACCTGGAAAAAGGTGCTGAATTCCATTGTTTTGCAGTTTTTTCACAAGCAGAGCAGAAAGCCCCGGGACGTCGGAGACGGGGAACAGGTTGCTTTTAATGTCTCTGTGAATCACGTCAGGCTGAGCGAGCCACTGAGGCAGGACCCTGTGTACCTGAGAAGACAAGAACACACACACACTCAATACCTCCAGAAGGTTGAACACTACCCCCCCCCCCCCCCCCCCCCACTGTACCTTCTGGACGGGTTTGTTCTCGAATCCTCCCAGAACCGTGAAACCAGTCGGAGCAGAGGTCTTCTCCTTCGTTGCTCTTAGCATCGCATTTTCTGTCTCCGTCTCCCCCTCTTCTTCCTCTCCTTCTCCTTCTCCTTCTTCTGGGACCTTCTGTCCTTCACTTCCGGTCACGGGATCGTCCGGCGGACCTTTAAATGAACCGGCATCAAAAAATGCTAAAGTCAGACAAACTGAGTGATCTGAGGCATATTTGTTTTGTTGAACTTGTGGATGTAGCATCTAACTCAACAACACTGTATTGTTGTTATTGGCCGGCGGAGGAGTGAACCGTCCTGTATGATGTATTCATGTTTTGACCACAGTGCAGACCTTCTGGTCAACTTCTGTTGTTTTAAAATGAGCTCTAAAAATAAACTTCACTTGAAAACCAAAGCCATCTTTCACCCTGCTCTAGGCCATCGAGAAAGTGATATATGTGAAAGTGAACACTGATATATATAGATATATATATATACATATTATACAAATTAATATATATATATTACACATATATGTATAATATATATATTAATTATTAATCTCTCTCTCTCTCTCTCTCTCTCTCTCTCTCTCTCTCTCTCTCTCTCTCTCTCTCTCTCTCTCTCTCTCTCTCTCTCTCTCTCTCTCTCTCTCTCACAGCACTTATATATACGAAGGGACTCAACTACCTGCACTGAGACAATGTGTCGGCCATACTCTCTCTCTCGGCTCAATGTAACAATGAAGGTGATGTGAATAAATTACTCAGTGTGCCGTCAACATGTGTCTGTGTCACACCTGACTGAACCTTCTTCTTCTTCTTCTTCTTCTTCTTCTTCTGTTTCTCACTTGCACCTGTCTTGTTCTTCTTTGCCTCCTCAACAGGCTCATCGGGCTCAACAGAGTCCGAGTCAAGCGTCGGCGCATCTTCCGATTTCCTTTTCTTGTGCCGTCGAGGCTCTTCGCCGCCGTTCTCGTCGGCTCTTCTTTTCTTTTTCACATCTCGCCGTTCCTTCGGTTCCTTCCGTTCTTTCGGTTCCTTCCGTTCTGTTCTGCTCTGTTTCAGCTTCTCTTTGGCCTTCTGCTGCAGTTTGGCCAGCAGCGCCTGAGACCGAGCTTCTTTTGGGACGCTCTCACTTTCCTCCTCGCCGAGGTACCTGAGAACGGCGTGACAGAATGGGACAATGTTACAGATTCTTGCAACGACGTGGAAGGAAGTGGGATTACACGAGTCTATTCGATATTCTCAATATTCTCTTTTTGGAAAATCAACCACAGGAAGAAGTGAGGAAGAAAACAAGACATTATACCATAACAGATACAAACTTATTATTCCAAGCAGATAGTTCTCAGTATCCGACCATATGTGACACATCACGTGTATATTATATCGGCGTTTCGGCCTCTCGTGTTTTTAACTATTAAAGATAATTTCAGTTATTGTTACTTTTGCTTTCTAATGTGAAATGTAACTCAATGTATGATCTCAGAGGCAAGTAGTTGAATGAAATAACTAGAACAAAATGATGGAAGCTAGTACGGAAAATAAGAATAACGTTACCTGTTTACAAGAAAAAGAGACATTTCAAAAGCCGGCTAAAACTTTCTAAGAGGTTTTTGTATTCTTGTCAGCTTTCCCGCATTTGGAAATGATTATTACTGAATATCAATTAACGTCGACCAGATTCGCTAACCGTTCTGATTCGTTAAAGGAGCGTAAAGGTTTAACTTGTACTAAACTCCAGCAATTGCCCAGTTTCTCATGTGTTTTCCACACTACACGGCCAGACGCGTTTTGATGACGCCACTACAATACAGTCGCCAGCTAACGCGTCACTAGGCGGTCTGGACCACAGTAACTCGATTTTTCTGTAAAGAAATTTAATTGAAAAAAAATCTAATTTTATTTTAGATCCACTCACTCACACGTGGCCTCATATTTTGTTAAAAATAAAAACAAATAAAAAAAGAATAAAAGTCGCTGAAACCTAACGGTTATAATTGTACACACCCATATATGGGCATGTCGCATGTCAACCCTCCCGGTGACGTCGACCAATAAAACTAAGCGGGACCATTTGAAATAGAAAAGAAGAAGAAAACAACCCTAAGTGCGCTCGCGCCAGTCGGCTTTTCCTTTTCTTAAATTAGGTCAACTATCCGTCGATTTTCTGTCCGGCGGGACTCTTCAAAATAAGAATGGCAGAAGAGTCAGCCGTGAAAGTGTGTGTTCGTGTCCGTCCGCTCATTGAGAGGTACGTTTCGTGCCAACAGTTGGCTAAATAACTAGCTAATAGCTTCACGTAGGAGCTAACGTCAGGTAACGAACGTAAACGTCAAGTTAGAAGCTAACCTAAGTTACCGAACGTAAACATCAAGTTGGGAGCTAACAAAAGTTACCGAATGTTCTAACGTCAGTTACCGAACGTTAACAACAGTTACCGGACGTACAGTCAAGTTAGGAGGTAACCGAATACCGAATGTTATAACGTCAGTTACCGAACGTCAAGTCAAGTTAGGAGCTAACCTAAGTTACCGAATGTTCTAACGTCAGTTACCGAACGTAAAGTCAAATTAGGAGGTAACCGAATACCGAATGTTCTAACGTCAGTTACCGAACATAAAGTCAAGTTAGGAGATAATTTAAGTTACCGAATGTTCGAACGTCAGTTACCGAACGTTAACGACAGTTACCGAACGTACAGTCAAGTTAGGAGGTAACCGAATACCGAATGTTCTAACGTCAGTTACCGAACATAAAGTCAAGTTAGGAGATAATTTAAGTTACCGAATGTTCGAACGTCAGTTACCGAACGTTAACGACAGTTACCGAACGTACAGTCAAGTTAGGAGGTAACCGAATACCGAATGTTCTAACGACAGTTACCGAACGTAAAGTCAAGTTAGGAGATAACCGAATACCGAATGTTCTAACGACAGTTACCGAACGTAAAGTCAAATTAGGAGGTAACCGAATACCGAATGTTCTAACGTCAGTTACCGAACGTAAAGTCAAGTTAGGAGATAACCTAAGTTACCGAATGTTTTAAAGTCAGTTACCAAACGTTAACGACAGTTACCGAACGTACAGTCAAGTTAGGAGGTAACCGAATACCGAATGTTATAACGTCAGTTACCGAACGTTAACGCCAGTTACCGAACGTAAAGTCAAGTTAGGAAGTAACCGAATACCGAATGTTATAACGTCAGTTACCGAATGTTATAACGTCAGTTACCGAACGTAAAGTCAAGTTAGGAGCTAACCTAAGTTACCGAACGTTAACGACAGTTACCGAACGTACAGTCAAGTTAGGAGGTAACCGAATACCGAATGTTCTAAGTTACCGAACGTAAAGTCAAGTTAGGAGCTAACCTAAGTTACCGAACGTTAACGACAGTTACCGAACGTTAACGAACGTACAGTCAAGTTAGGAGGTAACCGAATACCGAATGTTCTAACGTCAGTTACCGAACGAATGTAAAGTCAAGTTAGGAGCTAACCTAAGTTACCGAACGTTAACGACGGTTACCGAACGTAAAGTCAAGTTAGGAGGTAACCTAAGTCTGAGTGTTTTTCCGCTTGTGTCTTTAATTGTGTGTCTTGTGTTGCAGGGAGGAAAACGCTGCGTTGGAGCACGCTGAGCCTGTGCAGCTGTTTTGGAAGGCTGATAAGAAATCCATTCATCAGATCGATGATGGGAATTCCACAAAGAGCTTTTTTTACGGTATGTTTTGCAGGATTAAAAGATGCGTTCGCTTGTGTCTTTTGTGTCTTTTTTTTTGTGTGTATCCTTTTTGAGATGTGTGGCACATCTTCTGTATATTCACTGTCCTGCTGTTTGTTCACAGACCGCGTTTTCATCGCAGAAGAAACGACCAATCAGCTGTACCAAGACATTGCGAAGCCTCTCGTTGTTTCCACTGTGGAGGGATACAATGGTACGTCATGATGCAGTTGAATACAATCTGTTGCTCCATTAACTCTATAGCTGGTGTTTATTTAAGGTGTGTGCATCTAATCTGCTTTGATCCACAGGAACTATATTTGCGTACGGACAGACTTCCTCAGGTAAGACTTTCACCATGATGGGGCGCGACCGTACCCCTGGAGTGATCCCTCTGGCCGTGGAAGACGTCTTCCAAACAATTAAAAATGTGAGACTTTAATCCAGTTTGATGCCACAATTGTTTTTATGGAAGCACTACCTCCTTTTTTTAAACCAAGGACTTCTCTTTTGTCCAAAAGTGTTCGAAGAAGGAGTTCCTCCTGAGGGTTTCCTATATGGAGATCTACAATGAAACTGTGACCGATCTGCTCGTTGACAGCTGGAAGAGAAAACCCCTGGAAGTCAGAGAGACGATCAATGTAAGTGAGCTTTTTACAAGAGTTGAGGGTTGGTGGTATTTTCAACTATTTTGTGATTGGCTAGGTCAGGATGAGTGATGCCTGGTGATCTTGTAGAACTGCAATAGGAAGAAGCTTTTTACCACAACCCAAGCCTGAGGTCATGTTTATCCAGACTAGGGCTGCAATGACGAATCAATAAAATGGATTTCAAAAACAAACTCGGGCGAGTAAAGGTCTGCCAGTTCTGTTTGTGACAGGTTCATCCACATGCTGACCAGTGGATCTCCAGGACATTTCAATGACTTTAAACCAAATTTCCATGATTAAACATTTTGTGAAACTCAGTATATACATGAACTGAGAAGATGTAGTATTTAAAATAACAATGAGAATTCCAAAGCATACCGTATATATTCCCTTAAAAGTCATATTTGAATATAACACATTTGCATTACTTTTCCAAAACTTGTGGGAATTATATATATTTTTTTCTTCCAAATTACTGTTCTAGCCCTGGAAATAGCCATTTAAAAACTCCATGACTTTTCCAGGTTTTCCATGACTGTACGTACCCTGTTTTGAATAAAGGGTTGTAAATTACATTTTCTTTTTATCCGATTAATCGAAAAAATAATCAACTGATTAATCGATTATCAAAATAGTCGTTAGTTGCAGCCCTAATCCGGACTAATCTTTTATGTTGACGCATTCTTCAAAACTGCAAGAAGGAGCCTTTACAAAGCCGTAAAAAGAAAGACGGCAAACGTACATGTTCCATGGAAAGGTTAACTCTTAAACTGCTCGATGAGGAATCATAACGGATACTAAGAGCAGGGTTCGTACGGTCATGGAAAACCTGGAAAAGTCATGGAATTTTAAAATGTTTATTTCCAGGCCTGGAAAAGTCATGGAAAAAAGTTAAATCATAAAAGTTTTGGAAAAGTCATCGAAATGTGTCATCACATGTTCATTTACGCCGAGTTTGAAATAATTAATGTTTTTTAAAGAAAGAAGCTCACAATATAAGCTGGCGTACGCTCTCAATACACATGTTCTAAATTATTCATGTTTATACCGAGATTTCAGTTTGTTCATGGAAATTTGTTAAAGTCATGGATATCCATTGGTCAAAATGTGTAAGAACCCTCTAAGAGTAGGATTTTTAGAGTTTCAATTTCAGAGAATCCCCTCTTAAGTTTAAAATGATAATACTCAAGCTAAGCTCTTCAGAAATATACTTTTAAAGTCACGCATTCCTGAAACCCTGAGAATATTTAGTTTACTCTTTACGAGTGTTGCAAATGTGTCTCTGTGCAGAAAACCATCTTCGTGTCCGACCTGACTGAGGAGCTGGTGACGTCTCCCACGCAAGCGCTGGCCTGGATTCGTAAAGGAGAAAGTAATTAATCGGCGACCACGAGGCGGAGCGCTGCTGCAGGTTCACGCCGCCGCCGCCGTGTGTAACGATGTGTTCTCTGCCCCCGTAGAGAACCGCCACTACGGTAAGACCAAGATGAACGAGCGCAGCAGCCGCTCGCACACCATTTTCAGAATGGTAAGCGACGCCCCGACGCGGAGTAAGTTAACACAAAGGATTCTGGGAAGTCTGGGGCTTTTTCACGATTCGGTTTTCAACTTTTTTAGATCCTGGAAAGCAGAGAAAGATGTGAAAATGCAGAAGGAGAAAATGCAGATGGAGCCATTATTGTGTCTCATTTGGTAAGCTCGCTCTTTACTCGGGTTGATGGTTTGTGTTGTATATCGAGGTTCGTACCGTCATGGAAAACCTGGAAAAGTCATAGGATTTAAAAAAAAATATTTCCAGACCTGGAAAAGTCATGAAGAGGGAAAAAAATCCAGAGAAATGTGTTTTTATATTTTCATTCACACTGCATTTTAAATAATTAATATGCTTTTAAAAGATTGACGCTTAAAATATAAGCCGGCATACGCTCCTTCATACTTGCACATTTTTCGCGCTGCAAGTGAACGCACCTTAACTAAAAAATACATAAATGTTTATTCTTTTATCTAAACTTTAATCTAAACTATTGTCTCTCTTTCATTTGAGTAATTTAGGGTTTTTACTGTATGCTTTGGAATTCTCAATGTTGGTTTATATACAACATTTTCTCATTTTTTCATGTATACCCTGAGATAAAAAGGATAAATGTTTGGTCATGGAAATGTGGTTTAAAGTCGTGTCTGTGTCTGTGTGTGTCTGTGTGTGTCTGTGTGTCCGTCCACCGGCGATGTTGCTTCGTCCTCTAGAATTTGGTTGATCTGGCTGGATCTGAGCGGGCGAGTCAAACGGGAGCTGACGGTAAGATGGAGGTGACTTCATTCAGGCCTGATGCCATGTTAGTTTACACACTACAATCTGTACTTGTGTGTGTATAATAATAATTCTTCTGTTTTCATGTCCTAGGCGCACGTTTTAAAGAAGGTTGCAATATCAATCGCAGCCTGTTCACGCTCAGCCAAGTGATCAAGAAACTGACCGATGAGAGTCAGAAGTGAGTAAACGACACGCCTGCACAGCCTCATCTACGAGTCCTCGCATAACGGCTTTATTGTTCTGCTTTATCCTCCAATAACTGTCTGAGTTGTAACACGTGTTCATTATATCTGATTCATCCGTGTATTACTCTTTAATTGCTTCATTTCTAAGAGTGACACAAAACACGGAACTTCTGAACTTGTGTGTTCAGCATTTTGTTTGTCGCCATCTTTAAAAAAAGAAATAAAATGTTTGCGACCATTGAACGTAACTGACTAAATGTTGACTGGAAGAGTGACGTAGCCCCGCCCCTAAAGCATCCCCTCTTTTATGGTTTATTTACTCTACAATGACCATAATAATCATACGTCTTTAAGTCAGAAATTTTTTAATGTCCCCATTGTGGGACGAATAAAAAAAGATCACATCATATAAAGTACTAAATGATGACATCATGCTGTATAGAAGAAGACTTGAAACTAGAGACTGAGACATAACAACTGAGGGGATAAATCAAGTTATTTTCTGATAGACTTGATGGTCAGTAGAAATAATGACGGTTTCAAGGCCTTTCCGCATTGGCTTCATGGAGGTTGACGCCTGGTCGGTTGAACCTTAATTCGAGGACCGCTCTGACATTCGCTCGTCATTCTCTCTTTTAGGGGTTTCACCAACTACAGAGACAGTAAGCTGACCCGCATCCTGCAGAACTCCTTGGGTGGAAACGCCAAAACGGTCATCATCTGCACCATCACGCCCGTCGCTCTGGACGAGACGCTCAGCACGCTGCAGGTTGGTGAAAGATGCTGCGTTAACATATACATATACACTCGTATACAATCATATTGTGAGGATTAATAGTGTACATTTTATAGGGTAATTCTTTTCCAGCTATACCAGACTTTAAACAGGGTTTAAACAGGGTTCGAAAATGACTGAATTTCAAAACTAAGTTATTGTCGCTTGAATTAAAAATATTTTTTTTGGCACGCTATGATCATTCATAATCGAAGAATTAAAGTCACACTCCTACACCGTGCTCCTCGATATTACCTGACTTTAAAACCAAAGTTTCTTACGGTCATGGAAAACCTGGAAAAGTCATGGAATTTTAAAATGTTTATTTCCAGGCTTGGAAAAGTCATGGAAAAAACTTAAATCACAAAAGTTTGGGAAAAGTCATGGAAATGTGTTATGATCACATTTTCATTTACGTCGAATTTAAAATAATTAATGTTTTTGAAAGGAAGACACTAAAAATTATAAGCCGGCGTACGCCAAGTCCAAACAGATGGATTTGCACATAAAGGATAATATTTAGATTAAAAGAATAAACATTTATATAAGTGTTTCTAGGAATAAACATGTATAGTAAATGTTTATTCTTTTAATCAAACTATTGTCTCTCATTAATTTTTTTTCATTTAAGGTTTATTGTATTCTATATAATTCTCATTTTTTGAATACTACTTTTTCAAAAAGTTTTCATGTACACAACGAAATTTCAGTTTGGTCTTGGATATTTAGTTTCAAGTCCTGGAATTCCACCGGTCAACATGTGTATGAACCCTGTTTAAAACATGAAGTTAGAGTGAACACGAGACTGAGAAAGTGAAGATGATGTCTGAGTCTTTCTTTGTATTAGTTTGCCAGTACTGCAAAGAAAATGAAGAACGACCCTCACGTGACGGAGGTGTCTGATGAAGGCGCTCTGCTCAGTCGCTATCGCAACGAAATTGTAGACCTGAAGCGACGGCTCACAGAGGCAAGTGTTTTTTATTTATTTGTATTTATTTTAATGTTTTTCTTCAGCCATGTCTCATTTATAACGGCACTTCCTCCCCACTGACCTGTGTGTGTGTGTGTGTGTGTGTGTGTGTGTGTGTGACCTTCCTACAGGTTTCTTCCGTCACTCAGACCACAGCGACGGAGAAGATGGTTCTCTCCGAGCTGCTCCAGGAAAAGGATCAGCTCCAGAGGGAACAGCAGGACCGGATCAAGAATCTGACCAAGCTGCTGGTCACCAGCTCCAACCAGGTCACAGTGCGAAAGGTACGAGCCAAAATAACGCCGCGGTCGAAGCGGAGCGTTCTCCGAAGTATCGACGTTGTCATGACTATTCCGGGTTTTTTTTAAGTTGCCAAAGCGCCGGGTGACGTGGGGGGGAAAGATGAGCCGCCTCGCCCGCCCGTCTGTGTGCGGCGGTCCGTCCGACCTCAGCTTTGCAGATTCTTTCAGTCGGAAGCGGAAGGCAGAAAGCTCGTGTCTGTCGGAGCTGTGTGAAGGTGAGGAGCAACCAGGAGGAACAAGTGCACCCTGAAAATGAAGACCCGGTCTCCTTTCTTACGCCGACTACACGCTGGTTTGTATTTAAATGCTTACGCGGCGTGTTTCAGATGACGAGGACTTTGAGTCCCAGTGGGAGATTCCCGATGAGCCGTCAGATGAAATGGACATGAGTCAGAGCTCTGTGACCGTCCGGAGCTTTGGAAACAGGTGAGTCTCTTTTTATACTGACACTTAAAAGACGGTTAATTTAACATATCATTTAAAATAACAGTGATGTGAGAACTGCATCATGAACTGGAGCCTTGCGGTCCTCGGGGTCCTACAGGACACCTGATGGTTTTCTCCACAGCCATTCGCTTGATGGTCTTCAAGCGAGTTCATCTCTATTGGTCGAGAGATTCTCGACGGCTGCGGTCTGACCTGGCTTTTTAAAATCCTGTTTTCGCTTTGTTAATGTGAGGTGTTGAATAGATGAGTGGAAATGAACTTTCAGCATCAAGCTGCAACATGAATGCATCGTTTGTAAATCTTCCCTTTTTAATACTGGGATGCGTTGCCTAATTTATCCACGAGGCCGAGTTTAGTTTCAAATGACCAGCGGAGAGACGCTGTGTCCTCCAGCTGCTCTATGTGGCGCAAAAGCCAGGTGTCAGAGTGTCTGACGGTACTTTGTTTGATCCTTTTCCCAGCCCCAAAGACTCTGTGTCTCCAGACTACATCCACAAGCTCTCGGGGAAGGTGTCCCACCTGGAGCTCCAGCTGGACATCGAGAGTCTGCACAAAGAGGAGGCCATGACGAGGGCGGAGACGTCGGACGGCCGGGTGGCCGAGCTGGAGCTGCAGCTGCAGACCGACGCCCGTCAGAAGCGGGAGACCCTGGAGAAGATGCAGAGGGCGGCGGAGCTGGAGCTGCAGCTGCAGACCGAGGCCAAGGAGGCCAACGAGAAGGCCGAGATGTTGGACATCCGAGTGGCGGACCTGGAGATGCGTCTGGAGGAGCAGCGCCACACTCCGAGCGAGACGAAGCAGGTACGCTGTGTCTTTAAACGCCCCTGAGAGGATCTATCGGCGTCCGCGCGCTGCCCGTTTGTCTCGGTGGTGTGAGCTGCCGTCGGGGCTGATCCTCAGGCCTTGTTTTACAGATGAGCGAACAGTTCGGGGAGACCATCCAGCTGTGTGAGACTCTGGCTACCGAGAAGGTAACGTAGCCCCTCGGCTGTCTTTGCTCCTGAAAGAGGAGAACATCCTGTAACTTGTCGTCTCCTGTATGTTTAGAATGTCTTTAGACTTGCTACCTTTACACGGTGTTGCATTTAAGTTAATCTGGCTTTTAAACAGCAAGAGAATAATTTCATATATTAATTGAACGGCAGCAAAAGCTTTTTAACCTCCACAGGGATGACTTGTTTATTTGTTTATTAATCTCCAGAGATACTAGCAGGGTTCGTCCGGCCGCGGTGAACCCGGAAAAGTCGTGGAAGTTTAAAATTCCATATTTCCAGGCCTGTTAAACGTCCTTTAAAAAAAAAAATTGAAATCCCAAAAGTCATGGAAATGTGTGATATTCATGTTCATTTACGCAGTTTGATTAAACATATATACAAATATTTATTGTTTTTAATCAAACTATTGTCTCATTCATTACTTTTAAAGGTATAAACTTGTGTATATACAGATTTCACAACATTTCTCCTCATGTAAATTTGGTTGAAAGCCATTAGTCAACAGTCTTCTA
Source organism: Liparis tanakae (assembly GCA_036178185.1). NCBI lineage: Eukaryota > Metazoa > Chordata > Actinopteri > Perciformes > Liparidae > Liparis > Liparis tanakae. The sequence continues at coordinate 18,771,078 of CM070101.1, forward strand.
AAAACATCAGCGTGAATTGAAGTTATTCGGTTACTTTTCCAACAACGGGATAAGTATTTATTGAAGAGGGCTGAAGACGGAGAACATCAGAGGAAGGCGTTTTGAAGTGCAAGCGCTTCAACGCGTCTCCTCGTGCGTCCGCAGGAGTCGCTGGCGGCCGAGCGGGACTACCTGAAGCAGGAGCTCGGGATGTTCATCGAGGAGACGGAGCGTCTGGAGAAGGAGAACGCCGCTCTGGCCAAGGAGGTGGAGGAGAAGAGGGAGATGGACGAGTTCAGATCTCTGGAGGACGACTTCAGGAAGGGGCACGAGGTAATCCCTCCGATTCCACTCATTCCTCTCGCGGCGCTCGGATCAAAGCGCCGTGGAGTTAACGTCGTTCTGTTGGCGCGCTCCTACAGGACGACTTGAGAAACGAGATCTCCGAACTGAAGACGGCCGCCGAGTCCTCGGAACGCCAACGTCTGGAGCTTCAGGTGAGAACTCGCTCTGAATGGTCGGTTCATGGTAAGACGTTAAAGAAGCGGTCGCTTTAGACACATAAGATGTTTATTACAGGGTTCTTACGGTCATGGAAAACCTGGAAAAGTCATGGAATTTTAAAATGGTCATTTTCAGGCCTGGAAAAAACTTGAATCACAAAAGTTTGGGAAAAGTCATGGAAATTTGTTATATTCACTTGTTCATTTACACCGAGTTTGAAATAATGAATGTGATTTAGAAAGAGACTCAAAATATAAGCCGGCAGACGCTCTCATACTGGCAGCGCAATTTTCTTTTTTTTTCGCGTTGCAAGTGAACGCACCGTAACTGGAAAGTTCGATGGCTAGACCTCGGGGATTTTTTTTTTTTATTCTTTAAATAAAATACTATCTCTTATTCATTTGTATCATTAAATGTATACTGCATGCTTTGGAATTCACATTGTTTAAATACAAAATGTTCTCACTTTTTCATGTATAAACTGAGATTTCAGTTTGGTCATGGAAATTTGGTTTAAAGTCCTGGAAAAGTCATGGAAATCCACTGGTCAACATGTGTAAGAACCCTGTAATTATTATTATATAATTTAAAAGCCAGACCGTAAGATTGTAGAAGTTGTTAAATACTCTTCATGTGTTTTTATTGTTGTTTTTTTTCTCCAAGAACAAACTAGAAACTTTGTCTGAGGAGCTGCAGAAGAAAGCTGAATTTGTAAAAGAACTTGAGAGCATGGTATGTGTTTTTAATTGTTCTCTTGGTAACTTATATATAAAGTTTTTTAGTGTCTGTCAAATTACTTCACTTTCATATTTGTGGCTGGAAAATGACTGAATTTCCAAACTAAGATATTGTCGGTTGAATTAAAAATATTTTTTTTGGCACGCTATGATCATTCATAATCGAAGAATTAAAGTCAGTTTCGTACGGTCATGGAAAACCTGGAAAATTCATGGAATTTAAAAATGGTCATTTCCAGGCCTGGAAAAGTCATGGAAATGTATTGTATTCATATGTTCATTTACGCCGAATTTGAAATAATTAATATGTTTTAGAAAAAAAGACTCGAAATATAAGCCGGCGTACGCTCTCATACTGGCGGCGAAATCGTCTTTTTTTTTTTTCCCGCGTTGCAAGTGAACGCACCTTAACTGGAAAGTTTGATGGCCATAACTCGGGAAGCAAATGTTTATTCTTTAAATAAAATACTGTCTCTTATTCTTATTCATTTGTTTCATTAAAGGAATACTGTGTGCTTTGGAATTCACATTGTTTAAATACTAAATGTTCTCACTTTTTCATGTATAAACCGAGATTTCAGTTTGGTCATGGACATGTGGTTTAAAGTCCTGTAAATCCACTGGTCAACATGTGTAAGAACCCTGTGGGTGTAGGAGGTCTCTGAGCTGACGGTCCCGTTTCCCCCCTGCAGAGCGGGAAGGACCTGGTGCAGGAGGTGGCGACGCTGCGGCGCTCTCTGGACGACGCCGAGGGGCTCAGCCGAGACACCAAGAAGGAATGGGCTCACCTGCGCAGTGAGAACATCGCTCTGGACGAGATGAACGTGAGTGGGACACACACACACACACACACACCCTTTAGTAGTCTGGACCTGCGTTTAACTTCAAGTTGGGCCCAGAAGACGAGTCGATCGTCCTTATTTCTGTCAGGCCGTCCCAGACGCGTCTCTAGGACCGACCTCTGTATTTTATTGGTCTCCTCTCCAGGTGACTCTGCGTGCCAACTCCGAGAAGGTGGAGGCCGAGGCGACCGGCCTGCGCGGCAAGCTGGAGGCGGAGAAGTCTCGCGGCAGAGCGATGCAGAGCGACCTCCAGAAGGAGCTGAGCGCGGCGTTCGACGAGAACACCAAGCTCACCGCGCTGCTCGACGGGAAAGTCCCCAAAAGTACGTCTCGACTCTCCCGAGGAACCCGAGCTGCAGACGCGATACCCGGAGAACACCCGCTGAGAGTTTACGGTTCTCCGTCTGCAGATCTGATCGACGGCGTGGAGCTGGAGAGAGCCGTGGCGCGGCTGACCCGAGAGCTGAGCGCGGCCCGGGAAGCGGAGGGAGCCCTGAGGGCTCAGCTGGAGGAGCTCGCCTCGGCACAGACGCTTCCGGAGGAGGTGGAACACCTGACGACGCAGGTGAGACGAGGCCAAAGAAACGACGCCGTTGCTCTGGCAACGACTTCAAAATCAGACTATGCACGTGCCTTTTTTTTTTTTTTTTTAAATAGTGTTCACACAGACGTCTGTGAGGAAGAAGATAATTATTACTCAAAATATAATTAAAATCTGACAATTATTTTCAGTTGCCGATTCAGTTGTCAATTAAAGCTTTAAATGGGCATAAACGGGGTTCTTACGGTCATGGAAAACCTGGAAAAGTCATGGAATTTTGAAATGGTAATTTCCAGGCCTGGAAAAGTCATGGAAAAAACTTAAATCTTAACAGTTTTGGAAAAGTCATGGAAATGTGTTAAATCACATGTTCATTTGCACAGAATTTGAAATAATTAATGTTTTTTTCATTTTTTTTTTACCGAGATTTCAGTTTGGTCATGGAAATTTGGTTTAAAGTCCTGGAAAATCCATTGAAAAGTCATGGAAATCCATTGGTCAAAATGTGTAAGAACCCTGCATAAAGTACCTCGTGAAAAAGAAAAGGCTACAACTCATTATTTAATTGACCCGTATTCTGATCAGGATAGAGGACTCAACACTTTGATCTGAGGGGATGAAGGAACAATTAAAATAGAGAAGACCCGATTGTTGTTTTCCTTGGAGACTCTTCCTTCCTTCCCAAGTCGGATACCTGATCTCTGGTTATTGGAACTCGTAGATATATCTGTAGTAGTGATCCCACATATGTAACCTTCACGTTCTGATGAGTGATCCGTGTGCGTCTAGCTGAGCGAGCGGACCGAAGAGCTCCGGCGCGCGCGAGCTGAGAGCGCCGCCGCGCTGTCGGAGCAGAGGAGCGCCGTCGAGGAGACGGAGGCGCAGCTCGCCGCCGAGCGGGACCAGCTCGCCGCCGAGCGGGACCAGCTCGCCGCCGAGCGGGACCAGCTCGCCGCCGAGCGGGACCAGCTCGCCGGGGAGCTTCGGGGGAACCGGGAGCAGGTGAGGCCCGCTCTGCTGTTTGGAGAAGCGTCTGAAACCTTTCATCTCATCGCGACCGGTTAACGGCCTCGTGCGCCGCACACCTGCCGAGAACGCCCTTTTATAGAACTTTATGTTTCTTAAACACTCCTTTTTACAAATATATCTGAAGTTGGGTTCCCTGAGAGTTGTCGTCCTTTTTTAAAGTTCTTGGTGGCCCTCTTCTAAACCCCTGTATTGTCTCTAGGCGGCACAGACGCTGCTGCTGCTGCAGTCTCTCCGGGGCGAGCTCCAAGATCAGAGCCGACACAACTCCGACCTGGAGAAACTCGCCGAGCAGAAGGAGGCCGAACTCGGGGAGCATGTGAGTGTGTGAGTGTGAGTGTGAGTGTGTGTGTGTGTGTGTGTGTGTGTGTGTGTGTGTGTCCATTGTCTGTGTCTGTGTCTGTGTGTGTGTGTGTGTGTGTGTGTGTGTGTGTCCATTGTCAGTGTGTGTGTGTGTGTGTGTGTGTGTGTCTTCATGTTCATTGTCTGTGTCTGTGTCTGTGTGTGTGTGTGTGTGTGTGTGTGTGTGTGTGTGTCCATTGTCAGTGTGTGTGTGTGTGTGTGTCTTCATGTTCATTGTCATTGTGTGTGTGTGTCTTCATGTTCATTGTCATTGTGTGTGTGTGTCTTCATGTTCATTGTCAGTGTGTGTGTGTCTTCATGTTCATTGTCAGTGTGTGTGTGTGTGTCTTCATGTTCATTGTCAGTGTGTGTGTGTGTGTGTCTTCATGTTCATTGTTAGTGTGTGTCTTCATGTTCATTGTGTGTGTGTGTCTTCATGTTCATTGTTAGTGTGTGTGTCTTCATGTTCATTGTCTGTGTGTGTGTGTGTGTGTGTGTGAGATGTCCTGACGGTTGATCTCAACCCAACAGGTTCTGGCTCTGTCCCAGGAGCTCCGCTGTGCGCGCGATGAGAACGACGCTCTGCTGTCGGCTCAGAGCAGCTCCTCCTCCTCCTCCTCCTCCTCCTCCTCCTCCTCCTCCTCCCAGCAGGTGGAGGCGCTGCTCTCCTCCGTCGCGTCGCTCACCGCCGAGAGAGACCAGCTGCAGACGGACATGCAGGACAACGTGGACATGGTGGGGTTTGAACACGCGGTTCTTCTGTCTCTGCGTCTCGTGTGTGTTCACGCATCGCCGTTTGTGTGTCAGATGATCGAGAACCAGCAGGAGCTCAGGGAGGCGCTGGACAGGACGCAGGAGCAGAAGGAGCGCATCAGACATCTGGAGGCGGCTCACGCATCCCAACAGGAGCAGGCACAGCTGGAGGAGCTGCAGACGCTGGTGAGGCTCTCAAAGCTCCTGGACAACCTGGAAAAGTCATGGAACTTTAAAATGGTCATTTCCAGGCCTGGAAAAGTCAAACGTTTTGGAAAAGTCACGGAAATGTGTTATATTCACTTGTTAATTTACGGCGAGTTTAAAATAATTCACATGTTTTTGAAAGGAAGACACTCAAAATCTAATCCGGCGTACGCTCTCATACTATCGGCGAAATTATTATTTTTTCCCGTTGCAAGTGAACGCACCTTAACTGGAAAGTTCGCTGGCCATAACAACAGCAGCTCAGGAAGCGGTCGGGATAATGTAATTTGTTTCATTTAAGGTGTGTTGTATGCTTTGTAATTCTCATTGTTTAAACATTTTTTGTATGTATGTATACACCGAGAATTCAGTTTGGTCATGGAAATTTGGTTTAAAGTCCTGGAATTCCATTGGTCAACATGTGTAAGAACCCTGCTGGATCATGAAGGTTGTGTGATGTCATGACAACACGTCTGTGCTAGGAGCGTAGCGTAGCATAGCATAGCATTAGCATAGCATAGCATAGCATCCTTCATTCAGTGCTTGCTTAAAGACGGCACACGCTCCATTGTGAACAACCGCCCGTCTCTCCAGACTCGGGGTCTGACGGAGGAGCTGCAGAGCGTCCGAGCTCAGAGAGACCAGCTGTCGTCTGAGAGGACGGCCGCCGCGCAGGAGACGGAGCGTCTGCAGAGCAGAGCGGCGTCTCTCGGCCGGGAGAGGGACGAGCTGCAGGACGCTCTGGAGGCCCTGAGGCAGGAGAAGAGGGAGCTCAGGGCGGAGCTGGAGGAGCAGCTGGAGACGGTGAGGTCACTTTAAAAACACAAAGAAGGTGTCATCTGCCTTGAAAGAGGAGAAGAAACATCATGTTTTACTGTGCAGGTTGCTCTCGCCCAAAGTGGCTTCAACCAGCCAGAAACACTGACCTCAGAACCTCAACGTGAGGAGGAGGTGACCCGTCTGCAGCAAGAGGTCAGCTAGTTGTTGTTGTTGTTGTTGTTGTTGTTGTCTTCATGTCAAAGGCACAGATCTACCTCAGCCTCGGGTTCTTCTGGTTGAAACCCGTTAATGTTGAACGTGGCCGTTTCCCTCCGCAGGTCAACGACCTCCAGGCGTCTTTACAGGCCGTCGCTGAGCAGAAGAGCCGGCTGGAGGCGGAGCTGCAGAGGACCACGGAGACGGTGAGGGGGGATCTCACTGAGCAGAAGCTCCTGAACATAAGACACACCTTTATGTGTTGTATAAACCAAGAGGGCAACATGGAGCGGTTCACCTGAACTGTATAACTCATTCTTCCTTTTCAGACGTGCTGTATCCCTTTTTTAAGTTTTTATTTACAGTTCTCTCTTGATTTTAGGAGCTAGAGGCTCGGTGTCTCCTTCAGTCGGAGCTCCAGGAGCAGCAGCAGCTTCACTCTGGTCACATGACCCTCTGTGAGCAGAAGGAATCCGACTTGGATCAACAGGTGAAATGTGTATTTTAAAACTTTCAAAACGTCTCCCTTTATTGTCCAGTTGTGACTGCATGTTGAGACTCTTCTTCTTCTGATTCTTCATCCTTTTTCTTCTCCTTCTCATCCTCCTTCTTTTTCTTCTCCTTCTCATCCCTTTTCTTCATTCTCCTCATCCTTTTTTCTTTTTCTTCTCCTTCTCATCCTCCTTTTTCTTCTCCTTCTCATCCTTTTTCTTCTCATCCTTTTTCTTCTCCCTCCTTCTCATCCTTTTTCATCATCTGCCTTCTCATCCTCCTTTTTCTTCTCCTCATCCTTTTTCTTCTTTCTCCTCATCCTTTTTTCTTTTTCTTCTCCTTCTCATCCTCATTTTTCTTCTCCTTCTCATCCTTTTTCTTCTCCTTCTCATCCTTTTTCTTCTTTCTCCTTCTCATCCTTTTTCTTCATCGTCCTTCTCATCCTTCTTCTTCTTCTCCTCCTGGCAACAGACCAAGTCGCTCAGCGAGCAGCTGCAGAGCGCTCGAGCTGAGCGGGACGCCCTGTTGGCGAAGGAGAGCGTCGCCCGGAGCGCCGCGCAGGAGACGGAGCGTCTGCAGAGCAGAGCGGCGTCTCTCGGCCGGGAGAGGGACGAGCTGCAGGACGCTCTGGAGGCCCTGAGGCGGGAGAAGAGGGAGCTCAGGGCGGAGCTGGAGGAGCAGCTGGAGACGGTGAGGTCACTTTAAAAACACAAAGAAGGTGTCATCTGCCTTGAAAGAGGAGAAGAAACATCATGTTTTACTGTGCAGGTTGCTCTCGCCCAAAGTGGCTTCAACCAGCCAGAAACACTGACCTCAGAACCTCAACGTGAGGAGGAGGTGACCCGTCTGCAGCAAGAGGTCAGCTAGTTGTTGTTGTTGTTGTTGTTGTCTTCATGTCAAAGGCACAGATCTACCTCAGCCTCGGGTTCTTCTGGTTGAAACCCGTTAATGTTGAACGTGGCCGTTTCCCTCCGCAGGTCAACGACCTCCAGGCGTCTTTACAGGCCGTCGCTGAGCAGAAGAGCCGGCTGGAGGCGGAGCTGCAGAGGACCACGGAGACGGTGAGGGGGAGATCTCACTGAGCAGAAGCTCCTGAACATAACAGACACACCTTTATGTGTTGTATAAACCAAGAGGGCAACATGGAGCGGTTCACCTGAACTGTATAACTCATTCAAAGTGTTCTCTTCTCTTCAGGTTGGAGAGACTCAGCGTCTCCTTGAGTCTCTCCAAGCGGCGCTCCGGGAGCAGGAGCAGCTTCACTCCGACCGCACGGCGCTCCGCCAGCAGAAGGAATCTGACTGGGATCGTCGGGCCGAGGCCCTCGCCGAGCAGCTGGAGGGCGCCCGGGCCGAGAGGGACGCCCTGCTGGCGAAGGAGGTCGCCACGGAGACGCTGGAGGCCAGAGTGGCGTCGCTCGGCCGGGAGAGAGACGAGCTGCGGCGGGCTCTGACGGAGGAGGAGCAGCTCAGAGCCGAGGTCGAGGAGCACAAGGAGGAGGTGTGTGTGTGTGTGTGTGTGTGTGTGTGTTCTTCGTTTTTCATTCATTAGTTTATTGTCTAAACACTTCATCATGACTCGTCACATTAGTCGTCGTACAAATCATTGGGATTTTCATGATTTAAATCTTTTCTGGGGTGAACTTGACGCCTCACAGCTGCGTTTTGTTTACCTTTCCAACCTTTCTCTGAGCTCGGCCTCCGTCTGGCGTCCACCACACAGAAGCTCCTCCTCCTCCTCCTCCTCCTCCTCTTCCTCCCTAAAAGACCCTCTGCTCTCTTCCATGTGGATCGTCTCCGGCGTAACTTCTCTCTGCTCCCGCTGCAGGGCGACATGCCGTCTTCATACGAGCTGACGAAGAAGATGACGAAGGAGATCTGTTTCCCGTTTGTTTTCCCTCCTCACGTTGGCACCTTGTTTCCTGCTTCACCAGGTCAGGCAGCTGACGGCGGCTCTGATGGAAGCCAACGAGCAGAGGACTCTCACGGAGACTCGGGTGAGGAGGCGGGGCGTCGGGGGGGAGGAATTCCTCATCGACAAACGCTCGTTACATTTTAGTTGATTTTGACTGACGGACACAAAGACACGACTTTAAACCTTTTTGTTTATCAAATATGTTCCCTAAGTCGTTCAGCATGACGTAACGGAGCAGCAGCTTTCCTCCGTCGGCAGTTATCTATTGTGTGTTTCTTTAGAAGGATTTCTTATTTCATCGTTTCCTGAAGACGCCTTTTGGTATTTAACTTGTTATTCAGGCTCCGTTGTGTTTCTCAGGTGTCGTCGACGGAACGGCTGTTGAAGAGCGTCCAGGAGGAGCTGTGCGAACAGAAGCGGGCCAACGCCGACCTGGACCAGCTGAGGCAGCAGAAGGAGCGACGGGTGAGCGCCCCACCGCGTCGCTCTGCGACGAGGCGCCTCCGTGAAAGCGGGAACGAACCGTCTCTCCGCTCCTCTCAGAGCGACAAGCTGCGGCTGGCGGAGGAGGAGCGAGACGCTCTGCTGGCGGAGAGGGAGGCCGGCGCTCTGACGCACCGCGAGGAGACGGAGCGGCTGCAGAGCGGAGCGGCGTCTCTCGCCGTGGAGAGGGACGAGCTGCAGGACGCTCTGGAGGCCCTGAGGCGGGAGAAGAGGGAGCTCAGGGCGGAGCTGCAGGAGCACGAGGAGACGGTGAGTCGGCCTCCTCACTCTGACCACGTGGCTTCAAGTTTACTCACAGATGATCTTTCAGTAAATATCTCAAAGTAAAACCAACAGCTCACGGATAATTTGTCTTTTTGCACCAAAACAAACAAAAACACAACTTTGGAAACCATAGTTTCATATCTGCTTCAGTATGAACTGGGCGTCTGGCTTCTTCCCGTAACGACACACTCGATCCTCGCGGGTATCGTGTCGGTGTGACGTCTGTTTTCACAGAATTATAATTCTCTATAAACCGGGACTGAAGTCTTGAGGATCGACGCTTCAACCTCTCCAGGGTTCGTACGCTCATGGAAAACCTGGAAAAGTCATGGAAAAAAACTCAAATCATAAAAGTTTTGGAAAAGTCATGGAAATGTGTCATCACGTGTTCATTTACGACGATTTTTTTTTTTTTTAAGAAAGCCGCTTAAACTGTAAGCTGACGTACGCTTTCAATACGCAAGAGTTACTAAGTTGTTCGTGTTTGGTCATAGAAATTTGGTATAAAGTCATGGAAATCCATTGGTCAACATGTGCAAGAACCCTTCCTCTCAAACCTCCTCGTGATGTTCGTTTAGTAATGAATGAAATAGAATCACCTGTCACGGTATAAGAGCTCAAAACATCTCTTGATGTGAGTTTAAATGGACCACGAGGAACGCCTTAAAAAACAAATGCTGCGTTTTTAGGTACCAAAAAAAGGATACCTTTTAGGATGCATTGTGCGCGTCTATAAGAGGAAGACTCGTGGGTTGCCATAGCAACAGGCCCTTTGAGGTGGGAGGGCAGAGGGATTCCTTCCCCCCCCCCCGCCATAATGCGTTCTTTGGGCCTCGACCTCTCGGCTGGTAACGATTCGTTCGTCAAATCTGTAAACTGTCTTTATTCACAGTATTTAAATGTGAGGCTGGAGGCTTCTGGACTGCTTTGGCTCCTTGACTCTTCCTCTTGAAGCTGAACTGCGGAGGTGAAGAAGCCGTGTTCCTTCTCTCCTCACAGACGACCTCTCGGAGCGACAAGCTGCGGCTGGCGGAGGAGGAGCGAGACGCTCTGCTGGCGGAGAGGGAGGCCGGCGCTCTGACGCACCGCGAGGAGACGGAGCGGCTGCAGAGCGGAGCGGCGTCTCTCGCCGTGGAGAGGGACGAGCTGCAGGACGCTCTGGAGGCCCTGAGGCGGGAGAAGAGGGAGCTCAGGGCGGAGCTGCAGGAGCACGAGGAGACGGTGAGGTCACAGGCGGAGGGGAGCGGCCTGGAAACGGGCTGCAGCTATTACTATATACTTGGCTGTTAATTAGTTAATTAATCGATTGGGTCTGAAAATGGTCTTAACTTTAATACTGCAACTGGTTATTGCAGGGTTCGTACAATCATGGAAAACCTGGAAAAGTCGTGGAATTTTTAAATGGTCTTTTCCAGGCCTGGAAGAGTAAAATAAAAAAGTTAAATCATAAAAGTTTTGGAAAAGTCATGGACATTTGTTATAATCACGTCTTCATTTACACCGAGTTTGAAATTATTAATGTTTTTTAAAGAATGGCGCTCTGAATGTAAGCCGCCGTACGCTCTCCATACGCAACATTTTCTAAATTGTTCATGTTTGTAGAGAGATTCCAGTTTAGTCGTGGATATTTAGTTTAAAGTCGTGGAAATCCACTGGTCAACATGTGTAAGAACCCTGTTATTACTATATACCTTGTTGATGAATAGATTAGTGTATATAACAGAACATGGTGATCAGTGTTGTTGGTTTTGCACACGACTCAAAAGATTTACACGCATGAGGAAAGACGACAGAATATTCACATTGTAAGAAGTTGGAATTTGTATTAAATAGTTTTGCTTAAAATAAAAACTCAAAGCGCTTCATCAAGTTAGAATAGTTGGAGTTCTTTCTATTTTACGGTTGAATAAGAAGCTGGACTGTAAAGTGACGCGTTGTGGTTTAAGTCCCAGTTTGATCTTTTTTTTTTTTTAAATAAAGTTGTTTAGATTATGAGAATAAAGTTATTGGAGAACAAGACGAGCGAAACGTTCCCACACAATCCGACATTTTTTTTAATGTTATTGATTATCTGCTCTCCTTCTCGTCTGCTGCTGGTTTCAGGTGCAGCAGCTGGAGGAGCAGCTGGAGGAGCAGAGAGGAGGTGCAGCCGACGCCGCGCAGCAGGTCCGTCACGCTGGAATCAACGTGTGTGTGTGTGTGTGTGTGTGTGTGTGTGTGTGTGTGTGTGTGTGTGTGTCCATTGTCAGTGTGTGTGTGTGTGTGTGTGTCTCCATTGTCAGTGTGTGTGTGTGTGTGTGTGTGTCTCCATTGTCAGTGTGTGTGTGTGTGTGTGTGTGTGTGTGTGTGTGTCTCCATTGTCAGTGTGTGTGTGTGTGTGTGTGTGTGTGTGTGTGTGTGTGTGTGTGTGTCTCTCCATTGTCAGTGTGTGTGTGTGTGTGTGTGTGTCTCCATTGTCAGTGTGTGTGTGTGTGTGTGTGTGTGTCTCCATTGTCAGTGTGTGTGTGTGTGTGTGTGTGTGTGTGTCTCCATTGTCAGTGTGTGTGTGTGTGTGTGTGTGTGACCCCGACTCATCCACAGGTATTAGAACTCGTAACTAAAGTGTTGTTGTTGTTGTTGTTGTTTTCTCCTCCAGATGCTCGGCGAGGCGAACGCCACCATCTCGGCTCTCCGGGAGCAGCTGAGCGGTTTGGATCGGAGCGCCGTCGCCAAGGAGACGGCGTCCTCGCGGCTGCAGGAGTCCACCGAGCAGATCCAGGTAACCCGGAGGCGCCGGGCCGCGGGGCGACGAGCTGAGCCCCGCCCCGACCCGACGCCCCGCCCCTCTGTGTCGCCGCAGAAGTCCCTGAGGAAGTTCCAGCACCTCATCGACCGCCTAGCCAAGCAAAGGGCGGCGGCGCCGGGCGCCGTGGATCACGACCTGAACCACCTGCCCCACGCCACCGCCGAGGCCCTGAGAGCCGTGTTCGAGTTGGACTGCCAGGTCCAGATCACGCAGGGGCGCTTCTCGGTGAATAGCGACTCATTCTTACACCCACACACACACCCACACACACACCATTGTTACGGCCTTGCCCTCTCTAACCCCCCAGGAGCACCTGCAGACCCAGATCCAGGAGTACCGGGACCTGTTCCAGCAGCTGGTGGACAAAGATCTGGCCGTTTTCGAGGAGACGCGCCGTCAGGACCTCCTGCTGTGCCGCGGCGCCGGCCGAGAGGAGGACGTCGCGGAGCTGAGCGCCGGCCGCCTGACGGAGCTGCTGGACAAGAGGCGGAGCCTCCTGCAGGTGGGCTGGGAGGGGGAAACGCCCGCTCGCTATCGCCCGAAACCAGCGGCGAGCGGCTCCTGATGGTGTCGCGTCTCTCTCTGCAGACGATGGCCGTGACTCTGGAGAAGCTGCGGCCCCACATGCTCGCCTTCGCCGACAAGCTGGCGGCGCAGCTGCACCTCATCGAGAGCTTCAAGGAGACGCTGGCCGCCGTCTTCAACCGGCACGGCGGCCTCGCCGGCAGCGAGCTGGACGACAGGGCCGAGTTGGTCCGCGGCACCGAGGTCGCCCTGCAGGTAAACCCCGCCTCCCCCTCCCCCGCCTCCCGCTGCTCCCAGAGTCTCGCCTAACACCCCCCCCCCCCTCGCCCCCGCAGGCCGTCGTCGCCGAGCACCGCGCTCCGTGTGAGGAGCTGCGGCGGCTGGAGGCCGACGCCGACGCTCGGCTCCGGGAGGAGAGGAGCAAGACGGCCGCCGCGCTGGAGGCCGGCGGCGCCCGGACGACGGAGCGCCAGCAGCTGGAGCTGCAGAGGGCGAAGGACACCATCAAAGTACGGCCTGCTCTCAGAGAGAGAGAGAGAGAGAGAGAGAGGCTCATGAGTGACTCGTGTCGCCGTGTTCCTCCTCAGGCGCTGCACGAACACGTGGAGCAGCTGGAGGAGGCGCGGCTCAAAGCCAGCAGCCGGCTGTCCAATCACAAGCAGGCGACGCAGCTGCTGCAGACGGAGCTGCAGGACAGCCGCGCTCAGGTGGAGGAGAAGGACCACGCCCTGCAGAGCCTCCGCAGCCGGCTGCGCCAGTCTGAGGTTCGTCTCCACGCTCCTCTCCCAGGCCCCTGAACGCCTCGTGTGTGTGTGTGTGACGTTGTGTTCTGCTCTAGAAGAACGCCTCCCCCGGCGCGGCGGAGCTGGAGAGCCTCCGGGCGAAGCTCTTCAAGGTGGAGCTCGCCTTGAGTTCGGCGACCGAGCGACACAAACAGGAGTGAGCGCCGCACGCCGCCGCCCCGGGTCGGAGGCCGAGGCCCCGCCCACGCCAAGGTCGTCCTCCGGAGTAACGAGGTGCCGCGTTGTGTCCTCAGGATCCAGAAGATGAACTCGCTGCTGAAGGAGAAGGAGGAGGGCGTGAGGAGGCTGAAGGAGACGCTGAGGAAGAGCCAGCAGCAAGGAGACGACTCGAGTGAGTTTTGATCCTCTGGGGGGCGTGGCCAATGTAAAGCTTGTTTTATGGGGCGTGGCCAATGTAAGGATTGTGTTATGGGGGCGTGGCCAATGTAAGGATTGTGTTCTGGGGGCGTGGCCTATGTAATGCTTGTTTTATGGGGCGTGGCCAATGTAAGGATTGTGTTATGGGGGCGTGGCCAATGTAAGGATCGTGTTATGGGGGCGTGGCCAATGTAAGGATTGTTTTATGGGGCGTGGCCAATGTAAGGATTGTGTTATGGGGGCGTGGCCAATGTAAGGATTGTGTTATGGGGGCGTGGCCAATGTAAGGATTGTTTTATGGGGCGTGGCCAATGTAAGGATCGTGTTATGGGGGCGTGGCCAATGTCTAACGAGACCATTGGAGGACGTCGTGTTCCTCCGTCAGTTTGACCGGTGGTTGCGTTTGTGAGTGCGAAGTCGGTTTTGCGTTGCCGGTGGTGACGTCGTCGTGTCCAGTCCTGCAGGGCGAGGACCTCCACGCCCGGCTGACGGCGCCCAGGGGCGTGGTCGTCAACAGCAGCACGCAGCTGGAGAAGAGCAAGCTGGAGGACGAGGTCAAGCGTCTTCAGGTCAAGATCTCCGACCTGGAAAGGTGAGAACCGGTTGGAGGCGGAGCCTCTGGGCGTCCTGTAGTCCTGGTCTGATGCCCCTCCCCCCCCAGCTCCGTGTCCAGTAAGGAGGAGGACGTCAGCAAGTGGAAGAACCGAGCCGTCGCGCTGAGGATGAAGAGCAAGGCGGAGCTGGAGAAGCGGCCGTCGCCCTGCACGCCCACCAAGAGAGGCCACGCCTCCTCCTCCTCCTACGGCTCCTCCTCCTCCTCCTACGGCTCGCCCACCAAGAAGAGCGCGCTGACCCCCCGGAAGGCCCCGGACTCGCCCCAGAGCCGGTTCTCCGAGATACTGAGCAGAACCTGCCCCCGGCAGTTCTTCGATAACTCCGCCCTCGGGACCGTCACGGGTGAGTCTCGCGTTCGGCGCTCCGTCGTCCCGCCGCCGCCGCGCCGTAAAAACGCCGACTGTTTGTGCTCGCCAGATGTTTCCGACGTTCCCGATAATCCCGCCACGACGACGGGTAACTGCTGTAACATTCGCCACTGGGGGTTTATTGTTGTTGTTGTTGTTGTTGTTGACGGACACGTGAGGTGTGGGAGGGGCACTCTGTCTATTCATCAAGAGAAGATGAGGTCAGAACTTCAATATTTATTCTCCCCCGTTTGGGTCAAATAAAACCACGACATACAAATACTTTATTAAAATATATTTTGTATTTCGGTTTGTCAAAAATAATGTGGAAATAATTATGTCACGTCACTATTTAAAGACGTTTAGGGCGTACAGTTCCTCTGATAGTTAAATGTTTGAGCTGGAATATCAAACTTGATGCTAATAAAACATTAACACGTCCTAATAAACTAAACTGCTGCGTCTAGTTTTATAATCTGACTCCAAACATTCTATATTTAGACTTAATTTAATTTGTAATGTCTGAATGGAAACCAGAACTCATCAGAAACTCACGAGTCATCGTTTATAGAAGGGAGGAGGAGCACTGGGAGGAGGAGCACTGGGAGGAGGAGCACTGGGTGGAGGAGCACTGGGTGGCGTGACGGAGGTGTCGTGTGACAGAGGTATTGTTTGTTGCAGAAGCGGTGGTGGAGGAGAAGAAGAAGGAGGAGGACTGGTGGCCGACGTCTCCAAAGCAGGAGGAGATGTGCAAAGCTCAGTGACGCTTTTAATCTTATTTTGTCTTTTTGTTTTCACTCTTCTGTCCTAAACTTGTAATAAAGAAAACGATTACATAACCGCCTCGTTCTCTTGAATAATGATGCCGAAGTATATTTACTACGGCAACTCGGATGACGTTAATAATAAATAAAAAGCCTTAAGTGTTCCAGAATCCTCTCTGTGACGTCATGACGACTCAAACCACGGCCCTGTAAGCCACGCCCACTTCCCTCCAGACTCAGTGGTGAGTTCCATGACGTCATGATCAGCTCAGCTCCATTAATATATTTACCTGCAGAGGGCGCCATTGTTCCCTCTTCAACTAGTTTGGGGTTTGATGTAATGATTTGGTCGTTATGTTATTTAGCACATTGTGTTCAACAGTTACCGGCTAACGGTAACTAGTGATGTGTTGTGATTTTGTTATGAAGAATAAATATGTTGAAGGAAGAAAATCAATCAGGCTAATAGTTGTTGGTCTCTGTAACATTCTTTGTATTCTAAATAAAAAATAAGTGAAATTGTTAAATATAATTTTGATTCTGTATTTTTTTTTCATTGCAACTTCAAATCTTTTTAGTTTTTCTCGACTTTCTGGGTTTGAGTGCCGGAGCACCGGAAGGCTGAGGACCTGCGTTGCCTTCAGGGAGCGTAGGCACCGCGAGAATTAGGACAATGCACGTCAACAATACAAACGTTCCCAATTTAAATGTATTCCTTAAGACGTCTGAATTCTCTTCTGTTCAGGTTGAAGCTCAAATGAAGTCAAATGTTAAAACCATTTATTTATTTACAACATTTGGAGGCAGAAAGACTTCGCTGTGCAAAACAATCCTGAAGATCAAAGGTTAAGACTTCCTGTCGAAGCTGCAGCGACATTAAACATTAAAAGATGATATTTACAACATTAATCGAGCTTCAGAAAACTCTGTTGCGATCTCAGCGTGAATAAATACGTGTCCCTGAAGGCCACGCGGACCGTTCAACTGTAAACTTGGGAGATCTCCACCTGTCCTCCATTGACCTGCTGGCGTTCTGCTCCTCCAGGAGAAGCCGTTGGTGGGGGGGGGGGGGGGAGGGAGTCTTTGCTTCTTTAACCCCCCCCTCTCCCTTCAGAAGTCCATCCCATCATCACTTCCACACCTGTCTGACGGAGCGTCGGTGCCGAAGTAACGATCGCCAAAATTACCTTAAAGGAGAGAAAATAAAAACTGTTAGATTAAATTTTTTATCCCACAAGCGTGGACGAGGATGCAATCTGCATCCTCGCCACTAGAGGGCGCTACGTCCTGCACGCTGGTCCTGATGCAATCTGCATCCTCGCCACTAGAGGGCGCTACGTCCTGCACACCGGTCCTGTTTTCACAGTTGAACTTTCACATTAAACTCCCGCGGTGGATTCTGGCGCCCCCCTGTGGCCTCGAGTGATAGTGACTCTTCACTGCAGCAGGTTCTGGTTCCCCGTGGCCCCCCCTCCCTCCCCCCCAGCTCCTAGAGGATCGGGACTACACTGATACTGGATCAGGACCAGTTGAAGGTTCCTCAGTAACTCTAAATAAATGCGTTGGTTCTTCTGACTGTTGGTTTCTAGAGGCGGCGCCGCCTCACCGATGCCCGGGATGATGTGGAACTGGTCGTTGACCTCCTTGTCCACGGCCGTGGTGATGATGCGGACCTTGGGGAAGGCGTAGGCCACCGAGTGGACGCCCATCTCCGCCATCAGCAGCGACGACAGGAGGATCTTGTCCTCCGCCACGTCGTGGTCCTTCGGGAGGAGAGGGCGGACATTAGAGAGAGAGAGAGAGAAGAAGTGTCGCCGTGGAGACGGCGACTCACCAGCAGAACTCTGACGGCCATGAGGGCGGCGGCGCCGGTGGACACGGTGCTGTCCATCAGGACCACGAAGTCCTCGCTGATGTCTTTGGGCAGGCGGAGGTAGTGGAGCTGAAAGACGGCCGTGACATCAGAACCAAGCCTCACTCTGAAGAAGAGGCGCTGGATGTGATGTGTTTAACTAAATATAAAGAAGTTTAAACTAAGAGGCTTCTTCAAAAGACGTCAGGGTTTATATTATATATGTGTGTGTGTGTGTGTGTGTGTGTGTGTGTACCTCCGGCTCCCCGGTGTCGTGGTTGGTCTGGATCAGGATCTTTCCGAGGCGGATGTCTTTGCACACGGCCATCAGAGCCGGCTCCATCGTCTCTCCGGCCCTCAGGATGGACACGCCTGTGATCTACACACACACACACACGCACACACACACACGAGGCATTTCAGTGTGAAAACATCCTAATAATAATCATCTTATAAGTGACGTTGGAGGACACCAGGGAGCTCGACGTACTCGCTTGCCGCTCAGCCTCCGGCCGTCGTAGACTCCGCCCTGAGGCGTCTCCACGGATACCGGCTGCAGGAAGAGGAAAAGAAGAGGAGAATTAAACAACACCGCAAAATATATGTTATAAATCCATTAAAATAGAGTTAAAACAAAGACATTTTAAATTGGACCGTTTCCAGGATTTCTCCGGGTTTGAAAAGTGAAGACATTTGTGATGATGCAAGAACACGACTCAAAACACACACACACACACACACACACACACACACACACACACGGGACTGACGCTGAGCGGCAGGAAGGAGAGCGCGTGCTCGATGAGGAGGCGCATCAACCTCTTGGAGTAGAAGATGAACTCGTCTCTGTTCGTCTCTTTGTTCCTGAGGACAAAGAAAATAAATCGGAAAGAGGACAACGGCAACTCGATGGGCCGGGGGCGAAGGTGTGTGTGTGTTCTGACCTGATGATGGTGTGCATGCCGCGCACCTGTGGGGTGCACTCCATCAGGCTGAGGGTTTTGGGTAACGGCTGACCCTGATGAGCCGAGGCCAGAGCCGATCTGAGGGAGCCAAAGCAGGCTAGTTATTTGGATAAATATATAAAATATTGATATATCTAAATATATTTATATATACACACACATATTAAAAAATGGTTTCATGTATATATATAAAAATATATGTATATATATAAATAGTTAAATATATAAAACATTATATATTTCTTTTAGATATATGAATATATTAAAATAAAAAATAAAAATTTGAATACATATATATATATATATATATATATATATATATATATATACATATATATATATATATATATATATATAGTAAGCAGCCGGTTTGTTAGTTAAGAAGCTGGAGACGTGCGACACAAAGCAGATGTTTACATATAAAACTCATCATCATCAATTTGGACGACAAATGAAATAATCTGTCGTCCAACTTGATTCTCTGAAGAACAAAAAGATGGAACACACTTCAGCCAACGGAAGATGCGACAACAAGAAATGCAATTCGCCCAAAACACTCGAGACGACATGCTGGACGTTAAAGAGGAAGAATCTGTTCTCAGGTCAGCTCAAAACGCAGAATGACTCTAAACCACCGGGACCCCACTGAGGATGCAGCGCGAGGAGAGCTCACACACACCACAGGGGGCTTCCTCTGGAGACGCTGAGATAGAAACATACACACATATAAAAAATACATACAAGAAAAGACAAATACAAGAGGAGAGCAGGAGAGGAAGAGGAGGAAGAGGAGGAGCGTTAGAGCAGCAGCTCAAAGGGTTCATTTCAAACGGCTGAAGGAAGGAGAGAAAGAAATAAGTAATAATAATAATGAAGATAATAATGAAGAAGCGCGTCGTACCTCACGGTGATCTCACGCTGGAGACGTTCAGCATTCAGCCAGAGGGACGTAAACAAACATGAGGGAAACAACAACAACAACATGAGGTCACAAGACCGTCAACAACAGGGCCCTGAATGCACCACGGTCACACCTCCTCTGTTCTAGGTGTGACAGCGGATGGAGCTTCAGTCTGTGTGTGTGTGTGTTCCTGTGTGTGTGTGTGTGTGTGTGTGAGTGTTCCTGCGTGTGTATGTGTGTTCCTGTGTGTTTGTGTGTGCGAGTGTTCCTGTGTGGGTGTGTGTGTGTGTATGTGTGTGAGTGTTCCTGTGTGTTTGTGAGTGTTCCTGTGTGTGTGTATGTGTGGGTGTGTGTATGTGTGGATGTGTGTGAGTGTTCCTGCGTGTGTGTGTGTGTGTGTGTGTGTGTGAGTGTTCCTGTGTGTGTGTGTATGTGTGAGTGTTCCTGTGTGTGTGTGTGAGTGTTCCTGTGTGTGTGTGTGTGTGTATGTGTGGGTGTGTGTGTTCCTGCGTGTGTGTGTGTGTGTGTGTGTGTGTGTGTGTGTGTGTGTGTGTGTGTGTGTGTGTGTGTGTCACCTTCTCCAGCTGGCTGTGGACGTGCTGGACGATCAGGTCCAGGGCCACAAAGTTCTCTCCGCCTGTCGATCAACCAGGAAACAAAGGAAACGTTCACGGACACTTTTAAATAAAGTTATTCACAGTGTTAACGAGGAGGTTAACGATCGTTTCCATTTGGTAATCAAGACTTCATATTTTATAAATTCGACTCTAAGATTTATAAGATAACTTAAGAGTTTTAATCTCATTATGACTTTTTGTATCGTAATTATGACTCATAAATTTGATTAACTATAGGGATATATTATAATATCACAGCTAAAATGTCTTTTACTGGCAGATTTGGGCTTATATATATGTAATATAAACATATATATATATTTTATATATATATATATATATATATTCATAAACATGTATATATAAACATATATATATATGTTTATATATAAGCATATATGTATAAACATTTATATAAACATATATATATATGTTTACATATAAATATATTTATAATATATATATATATATATATATATAATAAATAAATATATATATATATATATATATATAAATATATATATATATAAATATATATATGTATATATGTATATATGTATAAATATATGTATAATAAGTAAACCTCGCTGACCTCGGGGCACCACGATGTCGGCCGCCTGCACCGTGGGCTCGATGTACTGCTCGAACGCCGGCTTCACGAACTTGTTGTACTGCTTGATGATGCCGTCGATGTTCCGGCCGCGCTGCGAGACGTCCCTCTTGAGCCTCCGTAGCAGGCGGATGTCCGAGTCCGTGTCCACGAACACCTTCATGTCCAGCAGCTGGTGGCCAGGAGAGGGAATGCAGCGTTAACACGTGAAGAAGACTTCTATACAACCAGAGGAGTCACCCCCTGGTAGTCAGGAGAGAGAATGCAGCTTTAACACGTGAAGCATATACTTCTATACAACCAGAGGAGTCGCCCCCTGGTGGCCAGGAGAGAGAATGCAACGTTAACACGTGAAGCAGGTACTTCTATACAACCAGAGGAGTCGCCCCCTGGTGGCCAGGAGAGAGAATGCAACGTTAACACGTGAAGCAGGTACTTCTATACAACCAGAGGAGTCGCCCCCTGGTGGTCAGGAGAGAGAATGCAGCTTTAACACATGAAGCATATACTTCTATACAACCAGAGGAGTCGCCCCCTGGTGGTCAGGAGAGAGAATGATGTTTCTCACCTTCAGCAGCTCCTTGTTGGCGAACGCCAGGATTCCCTCGAAGATGACGACGTTGGCTCCGTAAACCGTTTTCTTTCACGAGGAACAAATTAAAAAAGGACATATTTATATAAATCTAAATCAATGGAGGTGAAGAAGTTGCTTCCCATAACTCTAAAGTAGTAAAAGATGGAGGTCCACCTATTCAGTCAAAGTTTTAAATACCGTCTGTTGTAAGGCTTCATGAACCCTCCTGATTGGCTAACAGAACCGGCCCCAACGGGTTCCTCACCCATTCTTTGCGCCGGCAGTGGGACGTGAAGTCGTAAACCGGGACTTTGACGCTCTTCCCTTTCTTCAGCTTCCGCAGGACGGAGACCAGCAGCTCGAAGTCGAAGGCGTCCGGGTGGTCGAAGTTGTACTCGTTGTTGGCCGCGAGCTCCTCCTCCTCCTCGCTCAGCACCTGAGACGAAGAGGAGAGGAAGGAAGGGAACGCTCAGCACCGAGGGTTCGTCTTCTGCTTCAGCTCTATTGGGGGAACCAAGACGCCCCGATGGAGCTGCATGGCTTTAGAAGCCGATA
>CM070101.1:18797427-18812427 GCA_036178185.1 Liparis tanakae
GGGACACAGCAAAGGGGGAAACACAGGAGGCAAACTATAAAGTTAAATACATGCGCAAATAAGGAATATTTAATTCAGAGTTAAGGGTTAACGAAGGGTAGAATAACACAGAAGTAAAAAGGGCGTCAGGGTCTCCAAGACCAACACAACAAACAAAACTATGATGCTAACTAGAAATCAAAAGACCACTGACCTACCACAGAAGAAAGGAATAACAATACTGAGCTCCCTTTCTGACCAGAAAACAGGAGAAAACAGACACAACAAAATGGCAGAGAACCCCTACAAGCTTGACTCAACATATGTATACAACATACATAATGGTGGCTTACACCTAGGCACCAGGTCACAGAAGAGCCACAACTCGGAGGTGGAGAGAGAGAATCACTTAGTCAGGGTGTATATAAGCCCCGCCCACTGATTAGGTGATCCCTCTCAGGTGGTGTTGCTCCAGGCTAA
This sequence comes from Liparis tanakae, assembly GCA_036178185.1. NCBI lineage: Eukaryota > Metazoa > Chordata > Actinopteri > Perciformes > Liparidae > Liparis > Liparis tanakae. Next base: position 18,797,887 of record CM070101.1, read on the forward strand.
CAGACCTGAGGTCTCAGTCATAGGACGTAACGGTGTGGTGTGGAATATGTATAGTGTGTTTTGTTTGATAAAATACAAACAGATACGATTTCTGTTATAAAATATGCAACAATCTATGGCAGTGACAGATTGAAATATATGTTTGTCCCACCAGAGTATGAACGCACCACGCTGTCACAAAGAATGATGACGCCCAGAAACCCAACTGCTATTATTACTACGTATTGTACTGCATTTTATATCGAACAATTCATCGAGTAATAAATGCAGTCAACAACCAAATGTGGACTTGTTTACTTCTTTATCTTCGGCCACTTCATAGTAGCTGAGACTTTATATTGAAGACGTGAGAGGTTTTAAATGTTATTATTTATAGGCAGCCACGTGTGTCTGCAGTACATTAATATATATATATATATATATATATATATATATATATATATATATATATGCAGTATCTTTGTAGTTATCATGGGCTTATGTCATATTAAATATGGATCTATTTTTCTTCTATTTTTCTTCTTTCTCCATACATATGATTATTATGTCACCTGTCTATTTTAATCCAACATTCGCACACAAATAATATTACCAAAATGACTCCTAGTTTAGTTCATGTTATTATTTTGAGGATTATTGTTTTTTATACTGGCATTAATCGAAGAAAAACAAAGTTTTAAAAGTTTTCAGATGTTTAACCTTATTTAATATTACATTAGTATTGGCATTTTGCTCAGATATTGCCTGTATATTTACAGCATAAAATAACACCATATATTCTGCTGAATGTATATCAAATGAATGCAGTGCGGTGTGAGAAACAAAAGGTTTAATATTCACGGATTTATCTGCAAAAGTCAAGGACAAAAAAGTGTTTAATGTTGACACATTCTTTGAATTACTAACATTCACGTGCAGCGGTTTCTCCGTGTTCCTGGGAATGAATTGATTTCCTCGCGTCGACGCTCGTCTCATTATGGGATGCACCAACCGGAGGTCCTGCCTGCTGCTCAGTCAGGCTTGACGGTGTCGGTCCCGCGCACTAGAACCGAACAGCAGCCTTATTGTTATCACCGCCGCCGCCGCTGCTGCTGCTCGTGTCGAGGCTCTACGACTCCAATATATTAATCATAATAATCATAATAATAAAAACCTCCCTCATAACCTCCCGCATGGTTTCCTTCCTCTCCACGACCGCAATGAAGGAATGCTTCCGCTGCTCCTGAAGTCTCGGTGCTCGAGTGAAGGAAGACCCGGGACCCGGAGCCGGACCCTCCTGCATCATCCTCTTATACATTTTTTTCTTCTTCTTCTTTAAAATCAATATTTATTTATTTATTTGAGTCTCAGACGGGACGCCGGGCAGATTAAATGGATCATAAGGCTGCAAATTCGGAGAAATCTCAACTGATGCACGAGAAGAATGCAAAAATGTATTCTCTCAAACAACAAAGGTGGGTTTTTATAACATACTATGAGTATTATTTATGTTTGCAGCATGCATGGAGAATAATGCTGCAATAAATTACGAGTATATGTGGCATGACATGTCAAAATATCAACTATTTATGAATGTCACATATCGAACAGGTGCGTTTCTCTGCATGGAATGAAAAGTGAAGATGTGTCTGCATATATGTTGTAAACGGTGCACGCGCGGAGCTGTTTTTTTATTTTTTTGTGTGAATGAACAAATTAATTTCCATGCTCGGCTTGTTTCTGGACAGCCTGCGCGTGACAAATGGCCCCGCGGCCCGTTCACCGAGCAACGCGGAAAACTCATCGTGTCATTAAGGGGAGAGGCGAGGGGCTGCACGCGCACCGCACGCGCACTGCACGCGCAGTCTGCGTGGACACGCGGAACAGTGTAATGTGTGTGTTTATGCACCACGCACGCGCAAATATTACACACCTGAGCGGTTTATCGTCCCGGAGAGAACGCATTCACACAGAAATGGATCTTTAAAAAAATAAAATAATAATAATAGACAAAATGTAATGACATAAAATAAAATGTTGATCAATATAAATGATTAAAAAGGAAAAAAGAGTGTTAGAAAAAACATATTCCTTGTAAAAAAATAAAATAGAATCAGCTTATATGTGTCATATATACATCTTAAAGGTTTTTAATAATACACGTGAAATTATAAGTTTGCATTGAGAAGCTACATCATTAAAAAAACGAATAATTCATGTTGGGTTGTAGGATTTTACTCATATATCGCAAAATGAAATATTTGTTTGTTCAGAAACACACCTGCGTGTTTTTTAATGATACTATTGTAAATATATGAATATATTTATACGAATATATTTCTCAGTGTTATTACATATTTAGGTTCTCCCATCCTCCACATGTCAAACACTGAATAAACTCTTTCAACTGTTTCTCACTTTGTACAGACCGATCAGCTCGTCACGTGACCTGCACGAGCATCGTCGCGTTAGGCTCGCGGATATGTTTAGGCCTCTTAATCTTAAAATCTTAATAGGACAAGAAAAGAAAAAACATTCTATAATGTTTGTATTAGTGTTCGGAAAGAGGCGAGTGGGGTGGGGGGGAGAGAGAGAGAGAGAGAGAGAGAGAGAAGCGCATATGGCATCACATTTGGGATTTCATGCACCATTTGCACCGTGTCGGATGTGTGCGTGTGTGTGCGTGTGTGTGTGTGTGTGTGTGTGTGTGTCATCTCCAGCGTTTCTTCCATTTGTTTATTCAAACTGGTTTTAAGGAAGTGATCAGTCCTTGTTTACATTTAAGCCCTACATATTTAGAAGAGATATGTGATAGTTTTTTTTAACAATCTTAATAATCTGAGAGGCCTTTATATATAAAGGGTTAACAACCCGTATCGGATGGGTTTAATTATTGATTATTAACGCTTCATCGGTCTGCATAATGAGCCAATAATATAGAAATAAATCATGTTGTGCAGAGTCCATTGTTGTCAAGTCGAATATAAAGCTTAAAACGACGAGTCGGTTTCTCAAATTAATCAACAGAGTTTATTGGAAACTATTCTTGATTAATTGTTAATTATTAAACACGTGACTTGGATTTGTTGCTCTGATAAACTTTATTTATACATTTAACAAATGAGTCATATAGATGACCTTTAAAGACCAACATTATAATTGTAGTAGTTTTTTGACAATAGGGCAAAAATATGTCACAATAAGATTATTATTAATATTATTATGGTCTGCGTGAAGCGTTGCAGTAGCTCTGCTCCTGCAGCTGCGACGTGTTCGGTGGTTATGGACTGAATACTCACCACCTGAAGGGTTATTGACCAATAGATGAACTCTATTTTGGGGCAGCCAGTGTGTGTGTGTGTGTGTGTGTGTGTGTGTGCGCACAGTCTTGACCAACAACTTGAGGCCATCTGGATTGAACCGGATGCAGAAACATTACGTCAAAAATCTATGTTCAGATATTTTAGATTAAATATGTTGTGGGGCAATAACCTTAAAAAAAAGCTCTTCATTACATTTGCGCTGCTCATCGAGGAGATTTAATCAGCTGCGTGTTGAATAAGATGCACCGCAGGTGAAGTGCACAAAGGAGCAGATTTTAGACTCAAAATGTATTAAATAATTAATTAATTAATCAAACAAATCTTTAAAAGACTCAATTTAGTCTCTGATTTTTAAAATCTGCATAATAATATCCTGCTCACATCTGAACATCACGTTGCTTTATGGCTTTATAGCACTGTGTGTGTGTGTGTGTGTGTGTGTGTGTGTGTGTGTGTGTGTGTGTGTGTGTTCGCTCTCATGTCTCTCATGTGGTAATTGAACAGAATCAGTTTTCCACTTGGCTGATTCCTTTCAGTGTGTGTGTGTGTGTGTGTGTGTGTGTGTGTGTGTGTGTGTGTGTGTGTGTGTGTGTGTGTGTGATAAAGGCTAATCATGAAACACTGGCAATCTCCCACGTGAAGTGAGTGACACAAAGTGTGTGTCTGTTCGGTTATCTCAAGTGAGCCTAGATTAGTTTTTTTCCACCTCATTTAGCCACATCATCGCAGCTCTAGGCGAGAGCATCAATCTGGACGTGTGTGTGTGTGTGTGTGTGTGTGTGTGTGTGTGAGAGAGAGTGTGTGTGAGTGAAGTAAATGGAGAAGTCATTGTTTTGCTGCCATGATTAGAATCCAGTTTGAACACAATCACTGTGACCAGAAAGTGACATAAAACATTCCTCAATGACGCCGATTGATTGAAAATAATCAATAAGTAATAACATCCGGTTTAGAAAAAATCTTGAAACACAAAGTTAGGTTTAAAAAAGATCGTGAAATACAAGTTAGATTTAGAAAAGATCGTGAAATACATAGTTAGGTTTAAAAAAGATCGTGAAATACAAGTTAGATTTAGAAAAGATCGTGAAATACATAGTTAGGTTTAAAAAAGATCGTGAAATACAAGTTAGATTTAGAAAAGATCGTTTAATGCTAGTTAGATTTAGAAAAGATCGTGAAATACTAGTTAAGTTCAAAAAGATTGTGAAATACTAGTTAGGTTTAAAAAAGATTGTGAAATACAAGTTAGATTTAGAAAAGATCGTGAAATACGAGTTAGGTTAAGAAAAGATTGTGAAATACTACCTTAAGCAACCACCTTAAGTCACACTTCTATTATGGATACTTTCTGTGGTCTTTGTGCTTTTATTTTGTTAAAGTGTCACCAGGACCCTGAACACACCTTCCCTTCGTCCCTGCAGCTCCTTCCCAGAATCCAAAGAGCAATACTCCGACTTCCCCTCCAAGAACGGCGGCGTGGCCGGCGGCGCCATCGAGCTGAAGCGGCCCGCCGGCGCCCACTGCCACGGCGCCAAAGCCGCGGGGCGCGAGGATGGCGGCGCCGACCGGCTGCTGGCCAGGAAGAAGCTCTACATCGCGTCGGCCGTCTGCCTCGTCTTCATGATTGGAGAGGTCATAGGTACGAAGATCAGAGCTCAGAGCCTCCTGGGGGGAAAGACAGCGGCTCAGGGCGGAGGACGTATAAACTATAATAAACTATAATAATTATCTCAGTTATATTCAACAAAAGAACGATTATATCCACCGCTACGCTGCGGAAGTCTCAAAGAAATAAAACGTAATCATTGCTCAGATTATAGCCAATAAAATGCTGGCTCACGCCCTTCGGTTGGTTGCCCAGATGTTTATGAGGATATGAAATATCAAATCTTCTTTTTAATGCCTGAGGCATCAAAGAGGATCTTAGCGCATCACACGGTTAGCCGCCGCGTTAAGTTACACGTTTTATAAACTTTAAACGTCTCGAAGAGACAAGAAGGTTTAACAGTTAGTGAAACACTCAGATCAGCAGGTCGTCATGTTGAATGTGTCCAGAGGAGTCGCCCCCTGGTGGTCAGGAGACAGAATGCAGCTTTAACACATGACGCATAGACTTCTATACAACCAGAGGAGTCGCCCCCTGGTGGTCAGGAGACAGAATGCAGCTTTAACACATGACGCATAGACTTCTATACAACCAGAGGAGTCACCCCCTGGTGGTCAGGAGACAGAATGCAGCTTTAACACATGACACATAGACTTCTACACGACCAGAGGAGTCACCCCCTGGTGGTCAGGAGAGAGAATGCAGCTTTAACACATGATGCATAGACTTCTATACAACCAGAGGAGTCACCCCCTGGTGGTCAGGAGAGAGAATGCAGCTTTAACACATGATGCATAGACTTCTATACAACCAGAGGAGTCGCCCCTGGTGGTCAGGGGAGAGAAGGTTCAGGAGTCTCCGCCTGTTCAAAGCTGATGGTAACGGTTTTCTCCTGGTTCCCTGAAGGGGGCTACCTGGCCCACAGCCTGGCCATCATGACCGATGCGGCCCACCTGCTGACGGACTTTGCCAGCATGATGGTGAGCCTGTTCTCCCTGTGGATCTCCTCCAGACCGCCCACCAAAACCATGAACTTCGGTTGGCACCGATCAGGTCAGAACCAGAGACCGGACGCTCGTGTTTGGATGGATGCATGGAGGGAAGATCAAAGGGAAGAGGAGCAGATGTCTTGAGTGTCTGCCAAGAGTCATTCAGGGGAAGCTCCGCCTCTGAGGGATGTCGTCTTTATCATTTAACTTCATGTCCTCCCCGCGGACACGAAGCATCCCCAGATAGAGCTGTTTGACCATATAAAAGTAATTAAGATGGCTGCCTTCTCCTCTCTCCTCTCCAGAGATCCTGGGGGCCTTCATCTCCGTCATCTCCATCTGGATCGTTACGGGCGCTCTGGTCTATCTGGCCATCGAGAGGATCGTACGCGGCGACTACGAGATTAACGGCCACGTAATGTTGATCACCTCCGGCTGCGCCGTCATCGTCAATATAGTGTGAGTGGTTCTCAGCGTAATGGCCGTCGCCCTCGTAGTGAAGGGGAGATTCATACATGATGGTTTGGACTTTCTTGAAGCTTTTAATTTAAATAAATGGCACAAATTTTCAACGAATGTCGTCACACAATGGTGATAAACTGACGGATCAAAGTATTACTTGTCTGATTGAACCTGTCATTACAGCATTACACCACATGGGGCGACTCCTCTGGTTGCATAGAGGTCTATGCTTCATGTGTGAAAGCTGCATTCTCTCGCCTGACCACCAGGGGGCGACCCCTCTGGTTGTATAGAAGTCTCTGCTCCATGCGTTAAAGCTGCATTCTCTCTCCTGACCACCAGGGGGCGACCCCTCTGGTTGTATAGAAGTCTATGCTTCATGCATTAAAGCTGCATTCTCTCTACTGACCACCAGGGGGTGACTCCTCTGGTTGTATATAAGTATATAATGCATGTCTTAACGCTGCACTCTCTCTACTGACCACCAGGGGGTGACTCCTCTGGTTGTATAGAAGTCCATGCTTCATGTGTTAAAAGCTGTATTCTCTCCTGACCACCAGGGGGCGACTCCTCTGGTTGTATAGAAGTATATGCTTCATGTGTTAAAGCTGCATTCTCTCTCCTGACCACCAGGGGGTGAATCCTCTGGTTGTATAGAAGTCCATGCTTCATGTTTTAAAAGCTGCATTCTCTCCTGACCACCAGGGGGCGACTCCTCTGGTTGTATAGAAGTATATGCTTCATGTGTTAAAGCTGCATTCTCTCTCCTGACCACCAGGGGGTGAATCCTCTGGTTGTATAGAAGTCCATGCTTCATGTGTTAAAAGCTGCATTCTCTCCTGACCACCAGGGGGCGACTCCTCTGGTTGTATAGAAGTCTGTGTAGAATGAAATGAATCTTTCTCCTCCTTCTTCTTCCTCTTTGCCCTCCTCCTTCGTGCAGCATGGCCTACATCCTCCATCACTCCACCACCTTCCACGCCCACGGAGGCGGCTACCAGCAGATCGACGAGGGCGGCCACAGCCCCGCCCCCGCCCTCGCCGCCCACGGCCACTCCCACGCGCTCCTCGGCGGCCACGGCAACACCAGCGTCCGCGCCGCCTTCATCCACGTGGTCGGAGACCTGCTGCAGAGCGTCGGCGTCATGGTGGCGGCCATCATCATCTTCTTTCGGGTCAGATGGAGATCTTTCAGGAACTGAAGATTGACGAGTTTGTTACGTGTCGTCGGAGCTTTCCTGTTACATCAACGGGAATTATTGTGTATTTTATCTGAATATTCTCTGTAAAATACACGTTATTTACCATAAATACAGGCACTACAATGAACAGGGGTCATACACAAGGTGACCAACGGACCTCCAGGACTTACAATTTGTTTAAATCTCTGTTTTAACATGAAAAAGTGAGAAAATGTCGTTTTTAAACTAACAAAGATAATTCCAAAGCATACAATAAAAAACATTAAATGACTCAAATGACTGAGACAATAGTTTAGATTAAAAGAATAAAAATGCTCATCTTTTTAGTTAAGGTGCGTTCACTTGCAGAGTGGAAAACGGGCGAGTATGAAGGAGAGTATGTATGTCGTCTTATATTTTGAAGCGTCTTTCTTTTAAAAAGCATATTAATTATTAAAAATTCAGCGTGAATGAACAGATGAATATAACAAAGTTCAAAAACTTCAATACATTTTTTAAAGGATTTTTCCAGGCTGAGAAATAAACATTTACATATTCCATGACTTTTCCAGGTTTTCCCTGACCGTACGAAACCCTGAGAATATAGTTGCAGGAGCTTTTCTGTTCAATGAATGTAAAAAAAAAAGTAATTTAGTGTATTTTACCTGAATATTCTCTGTAAAATACACATTCTTGACCAAAAGAACAGGCATTAATTTAAAAGGCATCGCGGTTAGCATTTCTTGTGAAAGGCCTAACAGATGCACGGTGCTCCCTCTCTCTGCGCGCTGGCCCTTTAAGGGCTGCTGGCGGGAGGAAACGCCTCCCTGAGCTCTTTGAACCTTCCTCCCTCAGCCCGAGTACAAAGTGGCGGACCCCATCTGCACCTTCCTGTTCTCCGTCTTCGTCCTCTGCACCACCGTCACCATCCTCAGCGACGTCTTCAGGATACTCATGGAAGGTACGTGTGTATATTTATACACACCTGTACCTCACCTGGAGCGCAGTACTGGGAGGTTCATCCTCTGGTGTGTGTGTGTGTGTGTGATGATGTGCGTTGTCTTCCAGGCGCTCCTAAAGGAGTGGACTTCAACTCCGTGAAGGAGGTGCTGCTCTCGGTGAAGGCCGTGAAGTCGATGCACGCGCTGCACCTCTGGGCCCTGACCCTGGGCCAGGTGCTGGTGTCCGTCCACGTCGCCATAGGTAACGGAACACGGCGCCCTACACACAGAGGCCACACCTCCTCCCCACTTCCAGTAGCTGCTTTGTGTCTCATAGATGTCTCTTTGAGGTTGTTTTGTGTCTCTTTGTGGTTGTTTTGTGTCTCTTTGAGGTTGTTTTGTGTCTCTTTGAGGTTGATGTGTCTCTTTGTGGTTGTTTTGTGTCTCTTTGTGGTTGTTTGTGTCTCTTTGTGGTTGTTTTGTGTCTCTTTGTAGTTGTTTTGTATCTTTGTGGTTTCTTTTCGTCTTTTTAGTCAGTTTGGTCATTATTTGTCTCATAGTGGACATTTTGTGTCTCTTTGAAGTTGCTTTATGGTTATTTATGATCATTGGTCGTTTGTTGTCTCTTTGAAGTTACTTTGCGTCTCTTTGTGGTCATTGCGTTTCTCTTTTGTAGTTGCTTTGTAGTTATTTGTGTTTCTTTGTCATTAATCTTTGTCTCTTCCTAGTTTTGTGTCTATTAGTAGTCCTTCTGCGTCTCTTTGTAGTTGTTTCAATTCTTTGTCCTCGTAGTTGATTTGTGTCTCTTTGTAGAAACTAGACTGTAGCCGATGAGTCGGTGATGTAACTTGAGCAGTCGAGGCTCTAACGATGGAGGACCGTGAAGTCGTGAAGAAGCCGTTGTGTTGTACGATGACGTGAACGTGAACTCTAGACTCTAGTCATAAGCTGAACATCGTTTTCCCCTCAGAGGTTTAACTTCTATCTCCTCACAGAGCGTCGTTAGCAGAGAAGAGACGAGCGATAGAAACGTAGCGCATTCATCTACCGAATCTCGTAAAGAAAAGCGACTCACGCTGTCGCCTTCTGCTCCCTCTTCCCGCCAGAGGAGGGCGCCGACGCTCAGCTGGTGCTGCGGGACGCCACCGACCTGCTGCACGCCAAGTTCGGCTTCCACAGCATCACCATCCAGGTGGAGCTGCACTCTGAAGACATGAGCCACTGCTCCCAGTGCCAGGACCCCAGTGACTGACCCCCGACGGACGCCGTGGCGCCGCTCCCTGCTGCTCACAGGAAATACTTATTTTTCTTTGTTTGCTTTAAGTCCCGAGACGGTGAACTCCTCCTCGCGTCGGTAGTCTGGAGCTCCACGCCGACCTCGGTCCTCCCTTGAAGCCCCAACTCTCCAAAAGTTAAAATAAGTTACAGACCTTTTTAAGAAACTTGAGTTTTACTCGCACTCCAGCGTTTCTTCATAAAGTTTGCGTTAATACGAGCAATACACGTTCAGGGGGCACCCTTTCAAAATAAAACTCAAAATAGGACAAACGTTTGACATCTGGCTCGGTGTTCCTCAACTTTTTCTATCATTGAGTCGACTGAAGAGCCCCGACTACGTGATATTTTAAGGATATTTCATAATGTATTTATTAACAACTGAACACAACAGAGAGTTTATGTAAAACTTGAGAAAATTGCATATTTTTTGACATTATTCTATTAGCTCTTTGGTTGTTTTAACTGCGTAAAAAATAAATAATAATATCTTAAATAATAATCCGAGCCTATAAAAAATATATTTTACAGGTAGTTTTCTTTACAGAAATGAATAAAATGCATGCATACATTTTGACAAATTAAAAATATACAATATATTGCAAAAAACTGCTTTACTATATTTTATTTCATAAAATGAAATGGAAACTGCCAGATGCCGGACCACACACGTACTTTAAGATTAGATGCTGCTACTCATCCTCTACAATAATACTTTTTCCCGACATTAACGCAAAGTGGTGAAAATATTAGCACGAGCTAACCTGTTAGCGTGGAGCTAACGGGGACACGTGGGCGACTCTTCATTGTTAGCTTTCCCAAAAGGCTCGTAGACGCGGACTCTACGGCTAACCGCCATCTTTGTTCCACTACAGGTCGGACATGGATCTGCAGCGAGTCATGAAATAACGTTATTCTATTATTTAATGAATATTTAAAATAAGGAAAACAAGTGAGATGCTAAAAACCCGTCATCATGACCGTAATCTAAGGAACTGGCTTTGATGTTTCTTAAGATTACAACAACAGCCGTTTAGGGAGATTTAGGTGGTTTCTTTAACAATTTTGTATCATTGTGGGGGGTTTGTTCTGTTCTGTGGTCAGAGGGCCCGGTGAGGAGGTTCTGCCCGGTGGTGGTTCTGTATCGATGAGTGTCGGACTCGTCCACTCCGACAGGTCTGAGGGAGGAAGTGATTTAAGTCCTCCAGTCAGACCATAAGCTTCAGCTCCAAGCGGTCATCCATCTCATCCCTCTCTCATCCCTGTTTTAGTGTTACCCATCGATACATCCCTCCATCCATCAGTCCATCGATACATCCATCCATCAGTCCATCCATCCATCGTACATCTGTCTGTTTGACCAGCTTTCATCTTTCTGGTTCGCCATCCAATCATTCCTCCATCGTCCACCAGTCCATCCATCAATCCATGTTTTGCCAGTCTAGGGGCCTTTGAGTCTGGATTTTTAAAATAAACTGCAAGTTTAGACTCCTCCATTCCCTCGACTCCTTCACTGCTCCCTCGTCTCCTTCACACACCATCCGATCCGACCCTTTGCATGGTTGTTAGCTGTTATTAAATTTCATGAGCAGAACTGAAGTTTCCTCGTTCAACTGCCAATCGGATCGATCAAATCAATCAAAGATCTTCCCCTTAAATATTCTATATTTTCACACTTTTTCTTTAAGGAGATGTATATTTAAATACATTTTTAAATAATTTAAAATGAGAATATACATGCAAGTGAATGTAACACAGACCAAATGCATTTTAATGTAGTTTTGATACACACACATTTCTTAAGTGTAACGTTTGGGAATGACCCGTGTTGTGATGATTATCCTGTGTGTTGTAAATATGTCAAATATTGTGTATTTTCTGTGTATGGTTTATGTGTATGTGTAAATACTTTGCTCCTGTTGTACAACCGGTCCTCCATGTTGGTCTCTGTGCTCTGTTGATGTTGCGTAACTCCACGTCACATCTGTGATGTTTGATTTTTTCATTTTGATGTGCGGGAGGAATTCTTTTTTTTTTTGTAACGTGAAATAAAAGCTGCAGATTGAAGGAAATTCTCTTTTAAATGTTAGTTTTTGATGGAGATAATGATCCTGGAACAAGTTCATGAGGAGAGACGATCTAACGGTTGGAGATGTTAAGCTCCAGACCACCAAAATACTTTTATTTAAGTACTCATCTTTACAAAAACAACTTTTATTATATTTAAACATTTCCAAAAATAGAAACCGAGCAAAACAACAAAAAGAGAAGACTTGCTGTACATCCTGGTGCTTTTATCATCCTTATTATTATTTTTTATACAAGTTACAACTATTAACCTTTATTTAAAACGCATTCTGAAAAACCTCTAATTAAACTCAGAGTGACGCGTGAGACGACTTCTAAAAAGAGAACAAGAGCTTTGACTTTTCTCAGTTGCTTTTTTTAAAAGACACTGAAAAATCAATTAGGAAACAGCTTTAATTAAATAAAGAACCAAAACCTTTGAAACCACCCAACGACAACAGGGGTAATTCACCAACGCACGCGTCGTTCATAAACATCCGGCAGAGATGCTCCGATACAAGTTCAAGTATTTCCCCCTCAGTTAAAAGTCTGAGTTATTCTCCACACGATAAAAGACAAAAAATACAAAAACGCAGCAGCAGAAATGAGCTCGCAGGAACCCAGAAACAACATGGATGCTTTCCCCGTAGTCATGACGATACAAAGGCGCTGTGGGTTTTCCTTAACGCAGCCGTTTGAAACGGCGGGAGAAGATGTCGAAAGTAAAGATAATAATCTTAATATAATGTGCGTCAGTTCACGTAAAGATCGCTGTAGTTTTGTAGGAATTAAATCAAATGTGAAGACGCACATGAACAAACGCCGTGGCGGAATGTTATAAATAAACTTTGCTAAAATCTTTAATTTTGTGAACGTAACATCATTTCTGCAGTGAAAACAAATACGACGCATGTTGTTGTACATTTGAAATCCTCCTTCAATAAGTTAACCACGTGTGTGCCGACCCCCCCGAAGTACACCACTTCAACCACCAGATGGCAGCCGGGTGCAGATTCCTTTCCGTTGTTAATACCCCCCCCCCAAAAAAGAGTTGTATTTTTTCCTGAGAGACAGTGAATGCAGCTGACAGCAGAAAAACGGATTCCTGGCCACGTTTGAAACGGGAGGAACTGGACTCCGTCTTCACGGAGGCGGAGCGTGAGAAACGTTCAAAAACCTTTCAAACGCTTTTTGAGAATAAACAGTGCGTCTGTGAGACATTTGGGTGGGGGAGTAAAAAACGTGTCGTGGAGACGGGAACTCTCTCCAGGTTCAGGCAGAACTCTCAGAACCGTGTCCGTGAGCGGCAGGCTTGACGTGTGTGTTGTGATCCACCTTCAAGCCGGCCCGGTGTTATAGCTCCTCCCCCTCCTCCTGGCCTCGGGCCCGGCTCGGGGTCTCGCCGATGATCTTCTTGGACTGGGAGCCGATCATCGCCCTCAGACAGTGGATTCTGACCAGGCCCGACTGGCCGCCGGACGCCAGCCAGGTGTGGCAGCACATGTTGGGGTTGAAGCGCACCTGAGGACAGAAGGAAGGTCGTTATACACATTTAGAGGGACAGTACACCCCAACGTTTAAAAACGTATATTACTGTAGCGCTGTTGAGCAATTTAGATTTTCTTTCTATGAGTCTCGTGGTGCTCCAGGTACAAACGATAAACTATAATCTACATCTCCTAATCTACGTGAAGCCCAAAACAAGCTAGATTTTTGGGGTGCACTGCACCTTTAATTAAGGTCTGGCTTATCTTAAATCCTTCAGGAACTTCTCTTCCCTCCTCGGTGAATGACTCAGCGAGTCGATTTCACCGCTCGCTCCTTCCTCTTCTTTACTGACCCTCATCCATCCCTCTCTTCATCACCATAAATCCTCCCGCTGTTCCTCCTCTTTTACCCCCCCCCCTTTTTTGTAGTCCTCTTTATTATCCATTTATCCCCTACAAGTAAAAAGGAAGAAGAAGAAAAGAAGAAGAAGACCCAGCGGCGTTTAGTTTTTTTGAGATGAAGTGAAGAGCCAGTCCATCATCTGGTCCCAGAGGCCACGCCCCCCCCCCCCCCACACTCGGCCCCTCTTAAAATTAAACAGCTCAAATGGATGCCCTCTCTCTTCCTCCATCCTTCTCCCTCCATCCTTCCTCCCACAGAGACGTTTTTCTCATTTTACACATCATTACATTCTGCCTGTCTTTATAGCTGCCCATCAGAGGAGAGCGAGAGAGAGAAAGAGAGACAAAGAGAGAGAGACAGACAGAGAGAGACAGACAGAGAGAGGGACAAATACAAAGAGACAGAGAGAGAGACAAAGAGAGGGAAAGGGTTATTCTTCTCACTTCCTTTTTCTTTCCTCTGTGTTTTCTTCACTTCCCTTCTTTCCTAACGTTGTGTTGCAGCGACACCTGCACTGTGTGTGTGTGTGTGTGTGTGTGTGTGTACCTTGTGCAGTGCAGCCAGGGGCATCTCGTCCATGTTCAGCTTGGTCTTCAGCTCCGTGTCTCTCATTCGTTTCCACACCGCTCGCTTCTCACTCCTCGCGAAGCTCCGCTGCAGGAATTAATAAATCGGAACGTTACGACCTTAAAGTTTTATTAACGAGCTTTAATAATAATCAATTATGAATAATGTGATTTAATCATCGGGTGTAAAAACGGTTTGAACTCTTCTTGTTTCCAACACAGAGTCAAACACTAAATAACTCTCAGTTTATGAATCAATTGA
>CM070101.1:18817427-18849927 GCA_036178185.1 Liparis tanakae
ATTTCAATAAGGTATTTTTTTCCTTTATTTGATTCAAAATAAAAAGTCAGAGGATCATCAAAGTCTTTAGGATTTATCCTTCTGGAGAACATTAATATTTGCTTTATTTTTTTAAAGATATTTGACTATTCCATTGAATTTCTAGCATTATCTTTTATACGTGCAGTACACCTTTGGGCCACACGAGGGCGCCTGAATGCTCACATTGTTCTAAAAATCCAGTTTAAAAGCTCAGTATCTTTCAAGTCTGTGTGCGTGTGCGTGCGTGCGTGCGTGCGTGCGTGCGTGTGTGTAAATGTGAGCGCTCTGCAACCTTTCTATCCAGTAATGGTAACCTATGGATGGAAGCAGGGGGCTGATGGAGTAGCTGATGGAAGCTGGAGCCAATGACCCACGGCTTCAGAATAAAATGGAAACCAGAACCCATGAAGAACCGGAGTAAAGAAAGAAAGAACCCGATGGAAATGTCCCGTTCCATCTGGCTCCTCATGCCACGGGGCTCTGGGAATTCATCTTCATCGTAAAACCAAGCCAGGTGTAAGAGAGTCTCTTGTTACGCAACAGGCTGCTTAAAGTGCATAGGAGCGCCTATGATGTGTCATCACAGTACACACAGACTGCTCTGGTTGTATAGAAGTCTAAAGCTGCATTCTCTCTCCTGACCACCAGGAGGCAACTCCTCTGGTTGTATAGAAGTCTATGCTTCATGTGTTACAGCTGCATTCCCTCTACTGACCACCAGGGGCGCCTCCTCTGGTTGTATAGAAGTCTATGCTTCATGTGTTACAGCTGCATTTCTTCTACTGACCACCAGGGGGCGCCTCCTCTGGTTGTATAGAAGTCTATGCTTCATGTGTTACAGCTGCATTCCCTCTACTGACCACCAGGGGGCGCCTCCTCTGATTGTATAGAAGTCTATGCTTCATGTGTTACAGCTGCATTTTCTCTACTGACCACCAGGGGGCGCCTCCTCTGGTTGTATAGAAGTCTATGCTTCATGTGTTACAGCTGCATTCCCTCTACTGACCACCAAGGGGCGACTCTTCTGGTTGTATAGAAGTCTAAGCTTCACATGTTAAAGCTGCATTCTCTCTCCTGACCACCAGGGGGAGACTCCTCTGGTTGTATAGAAGTCTATATAGTGACTCTACTTATCTTGATGTATCCCCTCAGTAAACATTGTAAACATCAGTTTATGTCTCAGTCTCTAGTTTCAAGTCTCATTTAGTACATTATGGTCATTTGGAATTAATTAATTGGAATTAATAAATAAATACAAAATGTGGAGCTAGGTAATGTAGAAGGAGACGTGTGATAATTAAATGTATAGATTCTAGAGGTATGTTTAAATAATGGACATCAGCATTTTTCACTGATAACAGTCGACCCTGATGCTGCAGAGAAGATCCGCCCGGCAACAGCATGAGGAGGGGGGGTGGGGTGGGCGGGGTCCCCCGGGATGCAATGAAATGTGTGAGAAGTGTTTTTTTATGAGAAACACTATGATCTGACTGGTGTTTAATCAGAGAAGCAGAACAACACACACACACAGACACACACAGACACACAGACACAGACACACACACACACACACACACACACACACACACACACACACACACACACACAGACACATTTTCTGTGTATGAAGGATGGGGCCAGTCTTGCATCAGCAGCGCTCACTGAACTAGATCACAGCCTCCAGCTTCTATAATGTCAGCATATACTAGCACACTACTGGAGAGTGAAGAGAGTGTGTGTGAGTGTGTGTGTGTGTGTGTGTGTGTGTGTGTGTGTGTGTGTGTGTGTGTGTTCTCAAGTGTTTCAGAGCAAACAGTCGGTTTTATTGAATACGAGATCAGCGCCTAATAGGATCGATACGCTGATGCTCAGGTTGTGGATTAAAATAATAAAACACAAGCCTAAACTCCTTCTAATAAAACTTGAGCTAAAACAATTAATTTAGCTCATTAAAAATCATTATCAATAATGTTAAATGTGATTTGGTTACCGATTCTCTCTTTTTATATCAGTGGAAACTGAACATTTTAAGATTTCCATCTTGTGGTCGAATAAATTAATATAAAAAAGAAGCTATTAGAAGAGGCCATCCTGTGTTTTTAGGGAGTAGTGATGGCCATGGTTCTTTATTTTCAGGATGATTAATTAATAATGAACATAATAAGTGTTCCTGGTGTCTTCCACCAACCTCGACACATTCACTTGTGTAGACATGTTGCACAAATATATTCAAAGTCAATTATTTCCACTGGTTTTGACTCTTTCTATCGGCACGTTTCATTCCTCATAAAGGAGTGTAACACATATCTAAACCGAGATGAGAGGGAACCTGTAGTCCAGCTGCTGGTCCCCAAACCACCAGAAGAACCAGGCGCACGACGCCTGACTCCACGCTTTACAAAAGGCAACACTGCCCTCTAGTGGCCTCACGACACACTGCGTTTCCTGGGTGTTACGTTTGTATTTTATAGACTTAATGCACCAGTCTTACCAGTTAGCCCCATGCTGTGGTTCAGGGCGTCCGGGTGGGGCAGGCTGTAGATGGTGACCACGCTGTTGGAGGTGGCGACTGCCAGGAGACCCAGTCTGGGCAGGAACGGGGCCTTCAGGGACAGAGGGGTTTTAGAAACCTTTTTAAGAAGAGTCACTTTGTGAGTACTGGCTCTCATGGTGCTGGAACACCTGCTCACCTTCCTGTCACAGCTGGGCAGCTCCCAGCCTCCTGCAGGACACCACTTCAGGGTCCAGACGAAGCCGCTGTCCTGGGCCAAGCCGTAGGCCAAGGCCGGCTGAGAGTCCGGCCTGCAGGGATGACAGAAAATATATATATATATATATATATATATATATATATATATATATATATATATATATATATATATATATTTATATACGATATGTATTTATTTTTTTATTTGTAATTTTATTTGTAAATAAATAAAAATATTTTTTTAACTAATCTTTTTTGTTTATATATAAACATGTTAAAAGAATAAAAAAAGGTTAATACAAAATATGTTAATTTATTTATTAAAATATATAAAAATAAGAAATAAATAAAAGATATTTTAAAAGAATTAAAAAAATATCTATATCTATATTCTTTTGCATTTTTTATTCATTAATCTTATTTTATTTATGTATGTATAAATGTATATATATATAATATATATATAGATATATATATATATATCTATATATATAAAAATCAATACAAAAAAATGATTTAGAAAAAATATATACCTACAAAAATAATTAATATATATATATATTTTCTTTAAAAATATTTTGTTATTGTATTTATTAATCTTATATATACAGTATATACATATATCAAAATAATAAAGAATAATAAATAATGTAAAAAAAGATTACAACATAATAATATAATAATAGCTAAATAAAAAGTACCTGCTGTTGTACTTCAGCGTGCCCAGGTGCCACAGCTGAACGAGTCCGCCTCCGCCGTGCGTCTTGTTGACACAGTGCTTGTCCTCCATCCCCCGGTGGCAGCCCAAAGCGACGTACTGGGAGGCCGCGGCGCCGTCGGGCGTGGGACACCACTCCATGGCCCAGACCGGCCCCCCCGCACACAGCAACATGTCCCAGCGGTCCGGGTGGGCGGGCTTCGCCGAGAACCTGGTAAACAGGGCGGAGTTAAAAAAGGTGAAGAAATTAAGGTTTTACTTTGAAAATACCAATTGTGACTTTTATGAACATATTTCAAATCAAACTAATAATTTGTAGCACATTAGTCTAGTAAAGTGGTGAAAGCTCTAATGACGTGTTTTCACATCACTCCAAATGAAAGGATCTTTCTCACCTGCCGAGTCTCTCCAGAGGCGTCTTCTCCTTCCCCAGCCCGTCTCTGGTCACTCTGAAGGCAGCAGACTGGAGCTCCTGAGGCAGGTACGTCTCCAGATCACTGAGGAACACACACACACACACACCTTTTAATTCGTAATGCATCATTCCCAGCACACCAGACCTCTTGTTGATCTGATACTGTCTCTAAATGTAGAATATTTGATATAAAAAGCTTCTTCGCAGGTTGAGTCGCTGAAGATAAAAGCACTCTCATGCACTCAGAGCCTGCTATGTGAACAGAAACTACGGTTATCTTTACTCAGACGACAGTTGTTTTCTCCTATATTATTAATTAATCAGACACAGCTGCTTTTATCCAGATCATGTCCATAATCCCAGGTTTATTGAAGCTCGAGTACCTGGGAGCAACGAGGCGCCAGACCTCGGTGGAGACGAGCCACTCCGGGAACACCCAGCTGCTGTAGTGCTCCACCCGGCTGGAACACACACACACACACACACATCACAATATGTCACACACATATATGCGTCATAAACACACACACACTTCACAATATGTCACACACATATATGCGTCATAAACACACACACACACTTCACAATATGTCACACACGCATCAGAATACGTCACAAACACACACACATCATAATATGTCTCACACACACACACATTACGTCACAAAGACATTACGTTACAAAGACACACACACACATTATGCATGGGCGACTATGAGTCAGTGGGTAGCAGGTCCGTCTTTCAATCACGGGGTTGGAGGTTCAATCCCCGCCCTAGTCGATGTGTCCTTGAGCAAGACACAGGGTTCTTACACATGTTGACCGATGGATTTACAGGACTTTAAACCACATTTCCATGACCAAACTGAAATCTCGATTTATACATGAAAAAGTGAGAACATTTAATATTTAAACAATGTGAATTGCAAAGCATGCAGTATACCTTTAATGAAACAAATGAATAAGAGACAATATTTTATTTAAAGAATAAACATTTGCTTCCCGAGTTATGGCCATCGAACTTTCCAGTTAAGGTGCGTTCACTTGCAACGCGGGAAAAAAAGACGATTTCGCCGCCAGTATGAGCGTCTGCCGGCTTATATTTTGAGTCTTCCTTTCTAAAACATTCATTATTTAAAACTCGGCGTAAATGAACATGTCATTTTAACAAATTTCCATGACTTTTCCAAAACTTTTATGATTTAAGTTTTTTCCATGACTTTTCCAGGCCTGGAAATGACCATTCTAAAATTCCATGACTTTTCCAGGTTTTCCATGACCGTACGAACCCTGAAGACACTTAACCCTGAGTCGCTCCCTGTAGCTGCGTCTACGGTGTACGAATGTAACAGGACTGTAAGTCTCTTTGGATAAAAGCGTCAGCTAAATGATGTAAAGTAATGTAATGACTTCACAAACACTATGTTGCACATACACACACACGATGCTTTGCACATGCGAGTCAGTGAGTGTTGTGAGTAATACCGCGGCCCAGTTAGTTTATGACTGTGTGTGTGTGTGTGTGTGTGTGTGTGTGTGACAGGAAGAGCGAGGTCACTCACAACTGCTTGACCGTGTTCATGGCGTCCCACACCGTCTGCATCACGTTGCTCGTGAGGCCGTTGGGGGTTTTGCGACTCTGGTTCGCCTGCAGAGAAATAAAGGAGAAGAAGAGTTTTATTTTATTAGTTTTAAAGTCAACAACGTTCTGGGGAGATCTAAATGTTGTCTTTTATTCAAATGATTCATGATCATTTTATCATGAAGGTTCTACTCACGTGATGTGGAGTCGGCCTATCCGAGCCAGAGTCGGAGTCCTCTTCCACCTCTTCGTCTTCAGTCCCCTCTTCCTCTCCTTCTTCTTCTTCATCTGCTTCAACATCCGGATTGAAGTCCTCGTCTTCTGCAGCGTCGCTGTCACAACGTTTCCTCTTTTGGCTTTTACGCCCTGCGAGAACGTCAAGAACCATCAGTCTTTGACTTATTGATGTCAGGGGATATATATATATATATATATATATATATAAATATGTATATTATAAATGTATATAGAATATATATATACATATAAATACACACAAATATATGTATACATTAATATATATTATAAATATATATATTATATATATATATATATTGTATTATAAATATATAAATATAAAAATGAGATGGAATATCAGTTTTTTGGTTAATCCTGAATTTAACACATTAATAAAACTATCACGTTGATTCTGCTCATTAATTTGGAAAATGCTTAAGATTGGACAATCATAACTAAACATATTTAAAAAAGAGATACTTTTCTTTAAATGGTATGGAAAAATTGCCAATTATTCTAACAACCGTCAAAAGGCCAAAACACTCAAACCAGTAAAGGACCACTGAGCCACTGGGGAGCTCATTGTCCTGATTTATAAAAATGAAAAATACATTTCTTGTGTGACGGAGATTATCGGAGGTTCTGACCCCTGACCCTTGACCCCTGACCCACAACGACAAGCACACGCTGCACATTCGCCTCTTATCTCATCGACGCGCTGCGTCGCCATGACGCTAAGCTTTCCACGAGCCACTGGGGAGAAAAGGGGAAGTGGTAACTGACACGTGTTATTTCACGCGTAGAAACACACGGGACAGGAAGTAAAACACGGGAATCAAACCGCCGACTCGCTCGCATTCCCCACCGTACCGTTGCGTCCTTTGAGACTTTGGGTCCCGCCCGTTGGGGGCGGGCCCAAGTCGTCCGCGGGCCGGTTGAGCACTTCATTTGCCAAAATGTGGAGGTACTTCAGCGCCCTGGAGGAAATGAAGAATAACCACATCGTTATGACGACGCGAGGGAGAGCGACATCGTGACCAGGTGGGTGGAATAACACGCGCGGCTCACACTTTGGCGGCGCTCCTCCTGTGGCGCCCGCTCGGCGTGGTCTCCTCCTCTGGTGCTTGTTCCTCAACGGGTTCCTCAACGGGTTCCTCAACGGGTTCCTTTGGCGGCTGCTTCCTCACGTACCGCCTCTTTGGCTTCGGCGTCCCGTTTTCCGGCTGTGCGGCGTCGGCGCCGCCCCCCGCCCCATTGGAGGCGGGAGTTGTTTCGGCGGGAGTTTTTTTGGCAGGGGTTCTTTTGATGGGAGTTTTTTTGGCGGGAGTTCTTTTAGCCGGAGTTCTCTTGGCGGGAGTTTTCTTCTTCGGCGGAGTCTTCTTGGCTCTCGGCGACTTCTTAAGAGTTTCCTCCTCAGACGATTCGTCGGTGGCTTCTCGTTTCTCGTCGCTCTCCGCTTTGCCCCTCTTTACCGGAGATTTCTTCGCAGCTCCTCCTCCTGCGGCCTCCGTTTTTTGTCCAGAAATTTGCAGATCGGACGAAATATCAGTTTCATAATCACAATATTTGCTGTTTTTCTTGCGCTGCCGTCCTCTGGAGCTGTACGTTAAAGCTGGCGACTCGTCTTGCCCTGCGTGGAAAGCGATATTATTAACACACAGGTGTACCAAAACATATAAATAAACACAACTAAGAGGCTATAGCTTCACGAAAAGCGTGCACCAAATTCTACTCTTGCAGGCTCTGATGTATAACAATATAATGTTTAATATGGGAGCTGTCAAAAGGGAAATAGAAGTGAGCGCAAGAGGGTTGTTCGTGCTCTTGAATTAGCAGTTTGTGCAAAAATAAATGGATAATTTTTGCACGAGGGCGAATAATAACAACGTCATCAAGAAAACAAAATAGATGAAAATAGGAACGAATGAGTAAGGCCGTGATAAACTTTCACTTTATATTTCGCACTGGAGTACTATCTTATTAATTAACCGTACTCCTCCACGACTATTACACACTCGCTATTGCAACAGTGCATTCATTATACCCCCCCCCCCCCATACACCTGCATCATAGACATCGGCTCACCTGGTCCAGACTCGATGGGATCCATCGGCCTGGTGCTGCTGCTGCCGGCTGAGTCAGAATATGCCTCCTCATGTATGTTTATTCACACTGAAAGAGGAATAAAGACAGATATTAACATGTTATGAGCCATGCTACAATATCTGAGAATTAGGTAAGATTCATTTATTTAAAATATGTATATATAAGGTTATAAAGTGATTGTACACATCAGTAATACGTCATCGTCATCCTCCTCCTACCTCAGTGCTTCCTCCCTGTTTCTGTTCAACTCAAAGTTGTCAGTACACAGACCAACAGCCTGAAAGCTCACGAGCAACACGACCAGAGGCGGCCGCGGTGCGTTTCTACGTTAAGAAGTAGTTTAACAACATAAACCGCGGTACCGGGATGTCTCGAGGTGGTCTCGATATCGCGTTAGACGAAGAGACGGAACCTCGTCCGGTATTCTGACGGTTTTACGTTTTCCTCCGTGCTCTTAACCGAACACCGGTGGTATAAATGCAGCTACTTGAAGAGCATATCAGTGTTTTAACCGCCCGTTAATTCGGCTTACGTTTCAGACGTCAACCACGCGAGAGGAAAGTTATTTAAATTGTACCGGTTTCCCCCCGGTAAGCTAACACCACACACGGCTAGCGTCAATGCTAACCGGTTGAAGCGGCGGTGGAGTCTCGCGCTCCCTACGTCACCGTTACGTAGTCGACAACGCTCTCCTTTTCTTTTTTTTAAACCGGCCGGTGACCCAACGGACGTTTTCACGTTACACCGTCGACGCCATTTTAAAAACCGACCTCTGCGCGTGACGAGAGGCTGCTCGTCTCGGTGGCGACGGCCGAAGAGACACGTACCGAGAGTCCGCGGGATTTTTTGGGGCCACTCGGGATCGAATCCCGACCTCCGCCACCCGAGGAGCGAGAAGCGAGGCCGCGGAGGACCTGCGGAGCGGACGTGTGAATCCCGCCGTTGGTCTTTCTCCAACCGGACGAAAAGGTGTAAAAGCCGCACGCACCGTTTCCACTGATTCCGGTTGGCTGAAATCCGCTTTCTGCTCGCATCAGACCGCCATGTTACTGTACCGGCACGGCGCCCCACACCGCCCCCTAGCAGCAGGACGAGGAACTACACTCTGGAGCCAGTTCAACTCACAGCCCAATATGATATTTAAATTATTTCTAAATATATATATTCATATTCAGATTATATTAAAGTAGAAGTAATTATACACAATTGTACATAATAAAAAATAAATAACGGTTAATGCACAAACATCTTTTGCAATAACAGCCTCAGTCATAATGAAATGAAATGCAAAACAATTACATTACATTTTTCTTTAGATGCAATGTGTGTGCAATCAAATGTTGTTGTGTTACTGAAGACACAGAGCCCCAAAATGAGCATGAATTAAGCTTTTAATCATCTATGTGGTTCTAATAATGCAGGTACTATGAAAAGAAAAAAAACATTTATAGTACAGATTTGTAACATAAATAACAATTTTACCTAGAATATGAGTAATGTCCCACACAATGGATGCAATAAAAACAATAAGGCCCTATATTTGTTTATTTTAAATCAAATCTGGTCTATATTATACTGACTTTCTGGATGTATGGTGGTAATGATGATAACGATGGGGCACGTTATTTTCATTCCTCATTTATTACTGCACGGTTAATAACACTACTGTCAAAAACTCAGCCCCAAAGTATTTGGAAATATTTCCCACTAGTTCTTCCTATTGTAAAAAACAAAAACAAAAAAACATTGATAACATTTTATTGAATAATCGTTTTGATTCTATTGCAAACAGAAGGTGACGATGCTGGCACTAGAATACACACTTTCTACCGACGGAGAAGTAACGGGGTGCAAATGAAAACATGCAACTCTTGGACCTTGAGGAGAAGAAAGCATTGTTGTTGTTTTGTTGTTGTATGTGTGCCTTCCAACAGTTCAGAGTGCATGCACAGTGGTAACGATTTGGTCACAAGCAGAAGAGCACATGGGAAGTATTTCAACAAGCAACAGGAAGCTTCAGGACCGTTTACGAACAGACATTAAATAAACAAACAGGAAAACAAACAACAATAAAGTTGATTCACAAAATCAAATTCACTTTTTTTTTTTTGGGGGGGGGCGTTGCTTGTTTCTGGTGGTCACAGGATGCAGTTAGATAATGCTTCATTTCAGGAGAACACCACCGCACAGTGATGAACAGGAGACTTATTAAAACTATTATTAAAGTGGTAAAAACTGTAGAGGATATTTGACCCCCTCAGGGTTTAAAAATCACATTATATATATATATATATATATATATATATATATATATATATATATATATATATATATATTATATTCATAAATATATAACATTATATATATATAAATATATAATATTATATATATAAATACACACATATTATATTCATAAATATAATATATATATATAAAAATATATATAATACAAATATACATAAGTAAATATATATATATACAATACAAATATATATATATATATATATATATAAATATATATATATACACACAATATAAATATATATAATTAAATATATATATACATATATAATATAACTCTTACTTTTTGAAATACTTCCCACATACGAGGAGGTTTTCGATTTCTAAACGCCTCCAAAAGGCATCTGACGGAGGGAAATGAAGTGATAAAGATTGATAAACTGATTAAAATGGGTTTCAAATGATAAATTAAGTCCTTTTTTTAAAAGCGCACAACAACAAAATACATTCATAAATGAAAAATGTAAAAAAATAAATACAGGAAATAGTGCTAGAAACGTCACAAATGACTGACCAGAAACGACGACCAGCTGTGGAGAAGTAATGCACATCAGAGCGGAGAGGCACGCAACACGTCTTCTGTCTAATGAACATGACGCCGCAGAGAACTCTTCAAAATGAAATGATCCCCCTTTGATTACAAAAAGAAAGAAAGGTAAACACGAAAGTGTCAATAAAAAAGAATAAAAGAACTTTAATCAAAAGTCGGTTACAGATAAACACACACAGGTAAAACACTATCCTATTTTGATTCTCAAGGCTATACAAAAGGACAACCACAGTGTGTGTGTGTGTGTGTGTGTGTGTGTGTGTGGTCTCACGTCCTACTTGTGAGGTTCTTTTTGAAGGTCTCAGTCGTTGTCGTCTTCTAGAAATGTTAAAAAGGTTCTACGTCGCCATTAACGTTGGCATCTTCTTCTTCTTCTTCTTCTTCTACCTTTTATTTTTTTTTATTATTATTAATATTATTATTTACTTTAAGTTTAATTAGGTGTTCCTTTGGGCCTTTCCAGCCTCGGGGACGGGCTCCATGATGCCCGGACGTTTCAGATTCCACTGGTCGATCCGTCTCTGCCGCTCCCGCTGCTGCTCCACCTCTGGTCCTCCTCCACCTGCACCTCCACCTCCTCCACTGAAAGCCTTCCCCCTCCCCCTCTTACCTCTCCTTTTCCCCTCTTCCTCCTGCTCTTCCTCCACCTCCTCTTCTCCTCCGGGTTTCTCAACATCCGCCATGTCCATCTCGATGGGGGCCTGCTCCGGCCCCGGCCCCCCCGCCTCCCCCCGGTCCATCTCCACCCACACGGTTCCTGGTGGAGGCTCCAGAGGGGCGTAGTGGAGCTGGACTTCGGGCTGCAGGTGGAGGCCGTGGTGCTCCGGGTGGAGGTGCTGCAGGTGATGCAGCGGCTGCAGAGGGTGCTGCATGGGCTGGTACTGCACCGGCTGCTGCTGGTGCTGGAGGTGGAGGTGGTGGAGGTGGTGCTGCTGCTGCTCCTGCAGGTGGTGGTGGTGGTGGTGCTGCTGGTGGTAGTGGTCCACGATCTGCTTGTCCACGTTCAGGACAAACTCCTTGGGCTGGTCTTTGAGGAACTTCTCAAACTTCTTGGAGGCCTTCTTGTTGGTCACGAACCAGTCCTGTTGGGAAGAGTCGACACAACAGTTCTTATCATCTCACTTATTTTACAGAGAAGAGCCTGAACGCATCGGGACGTAACTCGCTGTTGGAGAACATGAAACGTAGAGACGTAGACATGGTAACTCAGGAGCGTGGTTACCTGCGAGTGGACGGAGTTGATGTGGTATTTTACTCCGCTTTCAGAGTGAAACTCTTTGTTGCAGAGCAGACATCGGTATTTACCGGCCTCAAAGTCGCCCTGAAATCAGACCGCAGGCAACGAAAGAGCCATGAAACCATATATTAATTATAGATAATATACATATATATATATATATATATATATATATATATATCTTAATTGTTTTTATATAAAATATGTTATACATATATTCTATCTATATATTATTATTTATATATAAATATATAATAATATACATTTAATTAATACAAATAAATATATATATATATATATATATATAAATATAAATGTACATATATATAATATATAGATATAATATATATAATATATATATATATATATTCATATATAATGAATACAAATATATATATATATATATATATATATATATATATATATAGAGAGAGAGAGAGAAGTATCAATTAGACAAATCTACAAATATATATAAATATATAAATATATTGATGTATTCTGAAATGTGTTTAAAGTCACTCTGGAATTAGTCTTCCAAAACAAACATGGTGACTGTTTCCCATAAAAAGACCCATCTGACGGACCCGTGTGCAGAGGCCCAGGTGAGCTTTGAGTCCGGACACGCTGGTGTAGGTGGAGCCGCAGCCCTGAGGAGCACAGGAGACACTGATGACACCCTCCGGTATCCACGGGGAGCACAAGATAAGGCTTCGTGAAGACGCATGCCGACTAAATGAGACCATGTTGTGTTAGTTTGTAAACTTGTATATAGTTTTGTTGTCGAACCCCGCATACATAAACAAGTCAACAATCCGTGAACTGCCCCCCCCACCAGCTCATGTTTCTACCTGGTTGGGACAGTGGACCTTCTTCTGCAGCTTCACCTCGTTCTTCCACTTCCGCAGCACCTCCTGGCTGAAGGCCGGCAGGCCGGGCCGGAAGTATTTCAACTGGGAACACACACACACACACACATACAGAGAAAACACACACACACACACACACACACACACACACATCTAAGTAATAATCCCAATTTTCACATTTTTTTTTTTTTTTTAAGAAAAACAAAATGAATAAAACTTAAGATAATAATACCATTTTAAATAAATAAAATTATTTATTTAAAACAAATGTATTTATTTATTCCTACATATATTTTTTACATTTATTTAATGAAATAAATAAAAACATAACAAATACAATAAATTAATTAGTAAAACTAATAAAATCAATTAAATAAATACAAATTCAATGAATTATATCTATATATTACAAAGACAATATATATATATATATATATATATATATATATATATATATAAATAAATAAATATTACCGATTCAAGCATTGATTACATGCACTTGTGTGGGCTGTATATTTTGAGCCCTCCTCACCTTTTTGTCGTCCGGCACCAGGTCCGACTGGAACTTCCTCTTGGTCCAGTCTTTGGGGAGGTCGTTGTTGGCGATCTCAGCCATTTGGAAGTTCGCCACCTGGGCCGACGCCCGCTGCACGCGGCCGCTCGCCGTCCTCTCCGGGTTCTCCTCCTTCTGGGCCTTCAGGGCCTCGTCCTCCTCGCTCTTCAGCGGCGTCTGGCGCGACCGGAGGGAAACGTTGTTGTTGTTGTGTGAACGCTTCCAAATCGTCCGATATTAAAAACAGCGTGAACATGAAAGCACTCACGGGGGCGTGCTCCGACCTCAGGTGGTACTCCAGACCGGCTTTGGACTTGTAGGTCTTGCCGCAGTGAGAACAGCTCAGCAGCATCTTCTCCAGCTCAGACTCCTCCTTGCCACACTTCTTCATGTGGTACACGTAGCCCATGATGCTGGTGAAGGCAGCGCTGCAGCCCTGAACCACAGAAGAAGAGACGCATGGAGTACAAAACACATTGGTGGACCCATCGCCGTGCCTCACCTCCAGGAGCGGAGAGGTTACCTCTTTAGAGCATTTTAATTTGCCCAGGCGCTTCAGGATCTTACGCAGTCTGTCCTTGATGGTCCGGTCGTCCAGGTTCTTGGCGTCTTCTGCCGAGGGCTGAAGGAAAAGAGTTCACCCAGAGGCCGAGGATACGGCCATTACCGATGAGGTCATCGACTCATCCATTCGCTGAACGACAAGCAGCGACATGCATTGGAGTCGATTGAGTTGATTAGCTCAGTTTTCATCCTCTGGAATTGTAAGTAAAAATAAATACAAAAAGGATGTATTTGCATTTACTTTATTTCCTTTTACTACTATTTATTTATTCCTGTTTAAATATAATATATATATATATATATATATATATATATATATATGTATGTAGAACATCTTTGTGCTTGAATTTGACTAAAATATGTATGTTGATTTCCTGATTGTTGTTTAAAAAAGGAAAGAGGATAAAATGATAATCTTAGAAAAGAAAAACAGTGTAATAAAGACATCACAGATTGTGTCTCTAACGTCTGAGAACATCATTAGAACAGTGTGAATGGAAGGAGGGGTCAGAGGTCAGAGGTCAGAGGTCAGAGGCGGTCTCACCAGGTGGCTGTGGTCCGCCATGATGTGGTACTTCATCCCCGTGGAGGACTTGAGCTGCTTCCCACAGTGCTGACAGGTGAACGGTTGCTGCACAACAGTCACGTTAGTCAAGTGTTAGTCTTCAGACAACGACCGGCGGGAGGAGAGCTTTTAGATTGTATTATTCTTTAAGAAGAAAAATACAACATTTTACAATAATAAATCTTTCTGCAAATTCAGATGGAAACATGTCGCTTTATATGGAGGTCATATGGTGATTATATGGAGGTCATATGGTGATTATATGGAGGTCATATGGTGATTATATGGAGGTCATATGGTGATTATATGGAGGTCATATGGTGATTATATGGAGGTCATATGGTGATTATATGGAGGTCATATGGTGATTATATGGAGGTCATATGGTGATTATATGGAGGTCATATGGTGATTATATGGAGGTCATATGGATGTTATGAGGAGGTCATTTGTCATTTGGAGGTCATATGGTGGACATGTGGAGGTCATGTGGAGGTCATGTGGAGGTCCATATTGAGGTCATGTGGAGGTCCATATGGAGGTCATGTGGAGGTCATGTGGAGGTCCATATGGAGGTCCATATGGAGGTCATATGGAGGTCATGTGGAGGTCCATATTGAGGTCATATGGAGGTCATATGGAGGTCCATATGGAGGTCATGTAGAGGTCCATATTGAGGTCATATGGAGGTCATGTGGAGGTCCATATTGAGGTCATGTGGAGGTCATGTGGAGGTCCATATGGAGGTCCATATGGAGGTCATGTGGAGGTCCATATGGAGGTCATATGGAGGTCATGTGGAGGTCCATATGGAGGTCATGTAGAGGTCCATATTGAGGTCCATATGGAGGTCATATGGAGGTCATACGGTCAGTGTAAGCCTTAACCCGGCTCAGGTGGGGGTGCTCACCAGTCTGCAGTTCTCCATGTGCTTCTTCAGCCCCTCCACAGTCTTCCTGCTCACACTTCTACATTTTGGACATGTGACTCGGCCTTTGGCCACAATCTGGAGCTGCCACTGCTCCTCCGGACTTCCTGGTGGGCGGCGACAAAAAAATCTTATTTGAGACTTTCCATCCCATCATTTTGACTCACTATGGGGATATTTTTCATTCTCACAGCTACATTTTCATCCCATTCTTTTCTGGCAGAAATATTCTTTAATACGTTGTCACGACAACCGCGTGGCGCACCGCCTCACCCGGAGGATGTGCGGTGGCTAGAGGGAGATTACATGACGGGTGGATGGAGGTTACATGGAGGCAGGAAGCAGACGCCTCACCTGGAGGATAGGTGGGAGGCTCCTTCTTGGTGGAGAGGACGGGGGGCTTCTGGTCCTCGGTGGGCCGGTCCGTCGAGGCCTCGTCCACACCGGCGGCATCGGAATCTGAAATATTGATTATTAGAGGATCCTCTTGCCATTTCATTAAATAAATATTTTAATTTCATAACTTACAGGAGTCCCGCCCCTCTGGTGGCTGGGAGAAGTTGTTGACAGGTGGGCTTTGCTCCAGCTCCACTCGTAAGACTTTCTTCATGTTCAACTCTGCAAAAATAAAACGTAAACAAATTAAATATCCAGAAAGAAAACACACCAAAATACTCTACATGTACAAACACTTTATTTCTATTATTTTATTATATATATATATATATATATATATATATAAAAAGTTATCTATACATTATATATAGTATACATATAAATTAATATCTATAATATATATTATATTAATAGAATTTCATTGTCTATATTTCATTGTGTATATAGAGATATATATATATATATATACATACACACAGTATATATATATATATATATATATATATATATATATATATATAAATAATCTAGTGTATATATATAATATATATGTATATATATATATATATATACAGTATATAAAATATATATATATATATATATATATATATATATATATATATGTGTGTGTGGATTAGTGCTTACCGGGTCTCCAGACGTGCCCTCTATCTCTGCTCCATCCCGGGTCTTGGCTCCGGCCACTTCCCCACGCCTGCTCCGGCCCGGTGGACGGCCCGTCTCTCCCGGGTTCCCGGCCCGCGTTCCAGACCTGGTCCTGGCCCCGCTCTCTGTCGGCCGCCCAGCCCTGCTCGGGGCCCCGGTCCCGGCCCGTCACCCAGGCCTGGTCCGGCCCGCCCTGGGCCCTGTCCCGGCCCGGGATCCACGTCTGCTCTTGACTGGAGTGACCCGCCCGGTCCCTGCCGGAGGTCCAGACCTGCTCCTGGGGTCGGTCCCGACCCGGGGCCCAGGCGTCGGGGCCCCGGTCCCTGGCTGAGCTCCAGCCGTGGTCCGGAGGTTGGGGGGGCTCCCCGCCGGCCTCGGGGCCTTGCGGCCACGCCTCCTTTCCCGCCAGTCTGGGAGGCAGCCTTGCAGTGGGCGGGGCCGTGGACCCTGGGTCTGCCCCATTGGCCGGACCACCCGATGACATCACTGAGCAGCTGGCGGTTGGGTAATCTACGGAAGCACCCTGGAGGTCCTCATACCTGATTCAAAAAACAAACAAATCACTCATGATTTTGGAAATGACAATCACACATTTCTTAAAGGGCCAGCGTTGCCTTTATGGCACAGATGGAATAAAGTATCAATATAAAACCTGTTCTCACCTCTTCCTCCCGTACGTCCTCTTCATCTTCGGAGCCTCTTGGGGTTGAGCGCCGTCGCCCTGAAAGCATTTCAAGAACAGGAGCGTGAAGCGATGACATCACTCCGTCGGGGGTCAGGTGTTTGGCGTCCCCGCGTTGCGTCACGCTCACCTTGGGAAACACGGCGTCATTCGAGCTTCTGTCCGGTGTCCGCTGAACGACTGTCGGGAGGAACGTTCAAAACTTTATTGAAACAAACAATCAGAGAAAGCGGACAAAAGGTTCTCAGAGCGTGGCCCGGTTCTCGTTAGCCGGTTCTCGTTAGCCGGTTCTCGTTACCTGGAGTCGGCGCCCCCCCTCGGGGTTGGGACTGGGCGGATCTTCGTTTCCTCGGCACACACAAAGGTGACATGTCCCCTCCAGTGAGAGCCGGGTCCATTCTAGAGGTGGAACCACCACTGGAAACCAGGAGAGAAAACAATGTTTATATATTTAAATACACATATGAATATACATGTTTAACTTACTGAAGCGCCTCCGACTCGCTTACATAATAATACACATTTTAGAACGTTTGTGATACGCAAAACACAATTAAGTTAAGGATCAATGCTCAACCTCAACCATTTGGGATCAATGCTTAACGTAACCATTTGGGATCAATGCCTAACCTAAATCATTTGGGATCAATGCCTAACCTAAATCATTTGGGATCAATGCCTAACGTAACCATTTGGGATCAATGCCTAACGTAACCATTTGGGATCAATGCCTAACGTAAATATTTGGGATCAATGCCTAACGTAACCATTTGGGATCAATGCCTAACCTAAATCATTTGGGATCAATGCCTAACCTAAATCATTTGGGATCAATGCCTAACGTAAATATTTGGGATCAATGCCTAACGTAACCATTTGGGATCAATGCCTAACGTAACCATTTGGGATCAATGGCCTTAGCATTTCAAATGATCCCCTTTTGTTTGTACCAGCTGCATCAGTCATGAACACAGCATCACTAGTAAAACAACAACAACATGATGAGTTCACCTTCTGGAGTTTGAACTTAAACATGTGTAGTTTACTCTTCAGTGCATCCCAAAATCAGATCGCTCAACAGTCCCTGTGGCAGCAGAGGTGTTGCACGCGCTGCTGCTGCAGCGACTATAACATGCACGTGCCGTGTTTCCGTCACGCGTGACTATTTGAACCGCGTGTTGTTTTGGTTTGTCTGCGCGCGCGGATGAGTGTATGAGTGTGTGTGTGTGTGTGTGTGTGTGTGTGTGTGTGTGTGTGTGTGTGTATGTGTCCTCGTGCAGAATAAGAAGGCCACCGACCTGCTGCTTTAACGGTTGAAAAAAAGAAGGGGGAAGACGCTTTCAAAGAACCACAAAGAACGTAGTTAAAGTGAACGATACACACATATGTATATTTATCTATTTTCTAGTACGCGTTTCGTCTTTGCAGACGCCATTATAGGAAGTACACGTCGTCGTCTGTGTGGATTTAATACAAATAAAATATATATATTTGATCGTATTTGACGACGACGGGGAGGAAAACGCGTCCAGCGACAGCAGCGAGCTAACGAGCTGCTCCACGTTCACCTCTCCGTGGCTCCATTGTTACTTAACGAGGGGGGGGCACACGGACAGCCTACCGTCCTACTGCTCACTCCCTCCGCGAAGACGGTTCGCCTCCATGTCTTCAGAGTCGTCCCCCCTCTTCCTCCTCCTCCTCCTTCTCTTCCTCTTCCTCTTCCTCCCCCCCCCCCCCCCCCCCCCCAGCCGGCAGTGGTACCAGCAGCACCAGCGCGCAGGGCCCGGATCCCGGGGCTTAAAACTCAGTCGATGAAAAAGCAACAACAACAACAACAACAAAGCGGTGACAGCGGCTCGGTGTGAAGGACGCTGCTGGCCGGCGGTATTCGCTCCAGTGAGTCGGTGTGTTTCTCCGGAGGAACGCCCTCCTGCTGGAGGGAACAAATAAGACCCGCATCTGCTGCTGCGTTCACGGGCTGTCGGAATTGTCAGTCTTTTCCATGATCACAGATCTGCTTTATGTGCACGCAAACAAGGAGTTTCCCTTTAAGCCCTTTAAAGAAATATTCGTGAAATAGTATATTACTTTATGATATTCTTTTTTTTTGTATAGAAACTGCTTTATATTTATATTATTTTGTAATGTTTATTATATATACTTCCGTAGATTTATTTGATTTTGTAATATATATTATATATACTTCTTTAGATGTATATTATTTTAGAATGCATTTCATATATAATATGAAATGCATTATATTTTTATTATATTTAATGTTATATGAACTTCTTTATATTTTTATTATTTAGTTATATATATTATATATACTGCTTGATATTTATATTATTTTATAATAATGTAATATGTAATATGAACTGCATTATATTTAGATTTTATTTATAGTATATTTAATGTTATATAAACGGCTTTGTATGTGTATATATAATGTTATAATATATATATATATATATATATTAAATATACTGCTTTTATTTATGTTATTATATATTTAATACATCATTTGAACTACATTTCATTTATATTATATTTATAGTATATTTTTTATAGTTTATATATATATATAGTTTATTTTTATATAACCTGCTAGATATTTATATTATTTTATAAGTTAGATAATCTTATATATAAACTACGTTTATATATATATATATATATATATATATATATATATATATATATATATTCTAATATATTCTAAACATACAATTTTACTTTTTAATCGTAATGATATCAGACCTGATCATAATTCCCAAAATATATTTTTTTAACCCGTTCAATTCCAGTTTGTTTACATAATGACAATGTGTGCAGGAAAGTAAGTACATTCACACAATTACTCATCAGAAAGACAATATCGAGGATTTTTTTCTCAACAATTAATTCCAACACAGGAGGGAAAAGATAAATAAGCAGTCGTGGTAATTGTTTAAAATTAAATTAAAATATAAAACACGACTACCATGTGATGACATGTGGCGTTTAAGGACCAGAGAGTCTGGTGGGGAAGAATTAAGTGTTTAATTAACAAGTTTTCCTCCTGCTGCGTTCACGTGTCATGTCATCCCATATTGCTAAACACTCCCTCCACCTGATGCGTTCACGTGTCTCCTCCCTTAGTTAGACGTCAACTGCTAAAGTGAAAGTGAAAGTTTCCCACCGACGACGAAGCGGATGTGTTTCTGGTCTTGAGTCGGGAACGCGGGACTTTTTCCACTCATTCCCGGTGTATGACGTGAGTACCGGGTGGAGGGTTAGACTGGTGTCTCGTGGGCTCGTTCCAGCTCGCGCAGAGCAGAGATCAAAGAGCGCCGCGCCTCAGCCTCGTTTAGCTTCTTGACTTCTGGTTCCTCTGTTTCCTCCTCAGAGACGTTGAGCAGGACGTCATGACTGGTGAGAGAACCTGTTGCCTTTTCTTTTCATGTATTATTATTTAAATGAAATGATTTTATTCATTGGTGAAGTACATTTACTGAAGTACTAACTCAAGGTGATGATGCGTTTGAAGGGTTGAGTGTGAATGCAGAAGTTATATTGATAGTAAACATTGACGGGCACCATTTTGCTGCTAAAAAAAAACTTTCACGTTTAACACCCACAGTATTGCTAATACTTAAATACCTTATGTAAGTAAGGTTTTTAATGCAGGACTTTTACTTATAGAGTATTATCACAGTGTAGAATTGGTACTTTGACTTAAAGGAACAGTGCAGTGACCCCGTTGCCTTTAAACAAAGTTCACTGCGGTTGCTTGGAGGTTTAGCTTTCGACACATGTAATAAAACAGATGCAATGTCCAGTTTGTAAAAGGCTATTTATATATAGAATTATATGGCTTCCAACACAAACCAAAACATACATTGCTTGTCGAAACTCCATTTGTATATTCCTACAAAATTAAAGAAATCAAAACACATTGTCACCTGTTCTCCCAAACACTGTGTGCTCGTGCCACTCTATCAACCCCTGGCCCTCGTGCTCCTCCTGTTTATATTGGCCTCTGTCTTAATTGACAGTGGCCCTACGCCCCCTAGTGGCGGGAAGGCCAACTACAAAAATATGTTTTCTCTTGCTTATAATCACTTGGAAAAAAAGAAGTTTTTACTTAAATTTGGTTGAATTAGAATGAGACCATTATATCTACACATGTGCTGTTATCTTATTATTATCAATAGATAAATAAACAAATATTAATGTGACACAAGTGACCTCATCAAACATTTTCAACCAGACCCAATAATAATAATTTGTACTCAATAATATATTGTATATTTAATTGTACTTTTATAATAATTTTGTTATTAATGGTGGGAATGTGTCATGTATGCTGTCTATGAAAGAGTGCAGTTTGGGAATTTTGTTTTATCTTTTTCTTTCATAAACTATGTAAATCTCAATAATGTGTCAAACACTTTTTTCCGTCTTTAGTGTCGGGGAAGAAATTCTTCGTCCACGTGGCGGGAAAAACGAACAATGCTCATCAGGAGATGGTTAAAAATCTTCGAGGCATCGGCAAAGACCAGGTGTCTTCTTTTGAAGAAAGTGACTTCCTGGTGGTTTTCTGTCCCGTCGTCTCCCGCGTTGTAACGGACATCAACGGGGCCTTGAAGGGGATTCAAGGTAGGAGGTGCCTCCAGTTTCGCACCGATATGCCTGTGAAGTCACAAAGACTCCGGGGAGGAAGTAAAGTTAGTCATGTGTGATGGAGAGATGTACATGCATCCATAAGGAGAGAGAGGAGAGAGGAGCTCAGTGTATCCTCAGCGTCCCCCAGCAGCCTCTCAGCCTCCAGCAGCATCTCTAGACCTGGACCAGGTGAACCTGGTTCAGGTCTAACTATCAGACCATCAAGAGGAAAGTCTTCAGTCTCCATGAGGGGGCGGAGTCTGCCTCCAGGACTGAAGGTGGAGCTGGTTCATAAAAGAGGAGGAGCTTGGTACCTGAAGGCTCTGGGCTCTGGGCTCCAGATGTAGTACAAACTCAACCGATCTGCCTCTCACGTGGTTTCTGACCCGTGTGGTTGTTGCTCTCCGTGCTTACAGGAGGTAAACCAACAATCCTGGTGGTGATGCATCACACCTACGACCCTGAACGCATCATAGCTCCGAGCAGCAGACAGGTGAAGGACCCGAACGTCCGGCTCACCGTGGACTGCCTGTTCCACGAGGGCAGCCTCCTGGACTGTGACCTCAACCGTGGGGCGTGGACCGAGGTCCAGGAGCTTCTTGGATCTCCCCGTTCAGCGGTAACGACTCTTCTCACTCAGTGGTGTATAAAGTACCCAAAAGCAATACTTGAATAAAAGCCAAGATACCGTACTGGAAATCGATGATCAATACTAAAGTAAGTAACTAGAATGGGCACTTGGTAAAGCGCATACCTTCGCATATCATAAGATTGGGCATTGACTTATGAACATAAAAATTGACTGTGCTATGTTAAAAGAAGATGTTGACCTTTTCATGACCTTGACCTTGACCTTTGACCTGATCAATACCAAAATCTAATCAAATGGTCCCTGGATAATAACAAATCATCCCACTAAATGTCATGCGATTCGGTTTAATACTTTTTGACTTATGCGAATAACACACATACAAATACGCGGCGATCAAAACATTACCTTCTACCTAGGTAATAAAACAGTCGTTACTTGAAACGGACAAATGTCCTTTTCATCTTCAAAATAACTTTTTGGGCTGAAGACTAGTCCATATGTATATTAGTGGTGATGTCACAGCAGAGTGAGCTGGTGCTGCGACCTCTGATGAGATGCACTTTCATTACCACTAGTTATAGGACTCACATTTCTCTGTTTCTTTCTTTCAGGTTTCTTACTGGAAACGATTCTTCTGCAAAAAGCTTTTCAGCAAAGGTAAGAGTTGCCCTCAGATTCCAGATCAAATGCATTAGTTTTCACCCCTGAAGACGTTTCTTGCTCCATCAGGAGACGCTCCATCCTGATGGTGTGAAGGACACCCGATGACTCGTTTGTTTTTCTTTATTTTAGGAGGATTTGGGCTCGTCGCAGTCGGTCTTGCGATGCTGTGGTGGTGCCGGTGGAACGGGTGGAGCTGGTGGAGCTGGTGGGCGCAGGGGCTGGATGGATTGGATGTAGCTGTTGCTGCTGGTAGAGGGGGTGTAGTTGTTGGCCTTGGTGGAGGGGGTGTAGTTGTTGACCCTGGTGGAGGGGGTGTAGTTGATGGCCCTGGTGGAGGGGGTGTAGTTGATGGCCCTGGTGGAGGGGGTGTAACGGTTGGTGTTGTTGCAGGGGGTGGAGATGGTGCTGCTGGTGTAGCTGGTGGTGGCAATGGTGAGATGGATGAGGTGTAGCTGGTGGGGGCAGGACCAGGTTGGGGGGGATCGGAGCTAGTGGAGTGGGCAGAGCTAGTAGAGTGGGCAGAGCTAGTGGAGGGGCGGAGCTAGTGGAGTGGGCGGAGCTAGGATCCTCGTGACAGCCCCTCCTTGTTCAAGAGAGCCAGAAGCAGACCTGAGAGTCGCGTTAACAGAAAGATGCGTCTGATGTTGTTTCTGTTGTGAAGTCTAATAAAAATGATTTTGGCTGAAACTTCTGATTGCACTCATATTTTATCTGATATATCAATACAGGGGAAGTGATGGAATTATAACAGATCTGCAGGTACACACACGTGGCGTGACGTTTTCATTTTGGGGTTTAAAAAAAAAAATCAATCCTTGATATTTTATAAAATGCCTCCTGTAAGAAAGCAGGAAGCGTCCATCGTAAAGTCATCGACCTTCTTCACCCACTGACACCGTCAGGATGTAGTAGTTTATTTAGATTCTGTAGTCTTGGGCTTTAAATTAATACAGATAGAAAGATATTATAATAGGAAATATTAGGGAGAATATTATTATTATTATTATTATTATTATTATTATTAATGTGTTATGAAGCATAGGGGGACTGTTTACTCTGCAAATGATTAATGTAAAGTGAAGTTAACGTTAGTTAGTATTTCAGATAAGATAAGATAAGATATTCATTTATTAGTCCCACAGTGGGGAAATTCAGGATGACAGCAGCGGGTGTACATAGAGCATTAATAAAAATAAAAGATACAAATAAAAACACAAAACACAATACTAAATACTAAAATACTAAATACTAATACTACTACTAAAATACTAAATACTACAAGGGGAAAACAAATTTCAGACTGTAGAAGCCGTGAAGTGACTTTAATGAGGACAATAACAGACGGGACTTTTATTGTGAAAATACTTGTTTAGCGACTTGACTGGATGTGACGTTTTGACCAGGGGGTCGTGACCTTTGACCTCTCCATTTTGATAGCAGACTTTTATCCAACAGGAAGGTGTTTAAGGCTGACCGACCTTTGAGAGGAGCTGATTGGCTGATTCTGGGACTAATGCTCTGGACTGGGGGACATCGTTCTCTTTAGTTCTGACTCGAGTTCTTCAGGCTTCAAGTTAAATGTGTGTGTAGTAAAGTTGTGTGTTTTACATTCTAAACCAAACACCCCTGTAAAAGAGCGATTTCTTCTGCTCTGTGCTATTAAAGACTTCACGATGAAACGCTGTTCCTTCATGAAGAATAAACACAAAGTGATTCTGTTATTTTGTCGTGGATCATCTCTAATATGGATTTCCCATAAATAATTAACTATCTTCTAATAAATGATATCATTCTAAGTCTGGTTCACAAATCTTTTGATTTAAGTGGGAAACAGAAAAAAAACGTTTTATTGTCCAGCTGAAGTTGCATTAGGTCAGTAGAAGTTGCTCTCTGGGCTTTACCCCAAAGTATTTGAGTTAAACGTCACAGCAACAGCGTCCACGTGACTCCCTCCTCCTGATGCCTTCACGTGTCCTCCTGTTTCGCGTTGAGCTGCACTCCCTCCTGCGTCAGCGGCTAAAGTGAAAGTGAAAGTTTCCCACCGACCACGAAGCGGCCGTGGTTTTGTTTCTCTGTCGACGAGAGACGGTAATGAAGGAGCAACTGGTAACCGGCGACAGGTCCATCAGGTGAGTACCTGGAGGGCTAGACTCCGTGTTTCCGGTCTCGAGCTCTTTTCATTCCTCGGAGGTAACTTTCTCTGGTGTCTCGTGGGCTCGTTCCAGCTCGCGCAGAGCAGAGATCAAAGCCTCGTTTAGCTTCTTGGCCTTATTCTGTCTTCTTGAATAAACTTTGTTGACTTCGGGTTCCTCTGTTCCTCTGTTCCCTCCTCAGAGACGTTGAGCAGGACGACATGACGGGTGAGAGAACCTGCTGGCTTTTGTTTATTTGAAAAAACTATTTAAATAAGTACATTTACTCAAGTACAAACTCACGGTGATGTAACTAACTACTGTAGCCGATGGTTGTTATATACTTTATGATAGTATTAAAATATCAATACAAAGCTCCGTGGTCTGCCACCACTTTCCTCTTTTTCCTTCAAAATAAAAGATATAATAGCCTACACTGCATTTCTCTGCTCATACTTACATATCTTCATTTAAGTACAATTTTGAAAGAATAAATTTTACTTCTTTGATTATTTTCACAGTGTGGTGTTAGTACTTTTACTTAAAGGAACAGTAGCATCTAGCGGCATTCATCACTAGACGCCACCAAATCTTGCGCACTGCGCCTTTAAGAAAAGGATCGGAATTCAGTTTTCTACATTCGGTTTCATTTAAAGCTGCTCTTGCCAACTGGACCTCATGTGTCTGATAATGACGGAGAGGGAGAAACGCTTGGTCAATTATAATAATTTATTGATGATTTAAATAGAGAATAACAAAAAAAAACAATACATTTAAAATAATGAATAATAAAGTGCCTCACGCAGCAACACGAGTGACCATTTAAAACATTGTTAAACAACACTTTCATTTAATTGTACTCTTTGTTCCTTTCGTAATGCATGTGTTATTAATGGCTGGTATTTGTCATGGGATTTGCCTTTAAGTTTCTTTTTTACTACATTCTCTAATAAACTATGTAAATCTCAATAATGCATCAAACACTTTTCTCCGTCTTTAGTGTCGGGGAAGAAATTCTTCGTCCACTTGGCCGGAAAAACCAACGATGCTCATCAGGAGATGGTTAAAAATCTTCGAGGCATCGGCAAAGTCCAGGTGTCTTCTTTTGAAGAAAGTGACTTCCTGGTGGTTTTCTGCCCCGTCGTCTCCCGCGTTGTAACGGACATCAACGGGGCCTTGAAGGGGATTCAAGGTAGGAGGAGACGAGTCAACTGGACTCAAGGAAGTGTGACCGGCGAGCCCAAGAGTTCCTCCCAACAGACGTCAGAGACCAGCTGGACCCGCCCCGTGGTTTCTGACCCGTGTGGTTGTTGCTCTCCGTGCTTACAGGAGGTAAACCAACAATCCTGGTGGTGATGCATCACACCTACGACCCTGAACGCATCGTAGCTCCGAGCAGCAGACAGGTGAAGGACCCGAACGTCCGGCTCACCGTGGACTGCCTGTTCCACGAGGGCAGCCTCCTGGACTGTGACCTCAACCGTGGGGCGTGGACCGAGGTCCAGGAGCTTCTTGGATCTCCCCGTTCAGCGGTAACGACTCTTCTCCCTGACCTCGTACGACCTCCACACATTCAGTGCAGAGCGAGCGGGTTCTGTGAGGGTGGCGAGGGAGGCCTCCCGGGGTCCACCTCGGGTGAGATGCAGGTACTCATGTTCCTTTGTTTCTTTCTTTCAGGTTCCCCCCCCGAGAGAAAGCAGAGCGGTTCCCAGGGCCGGTAAGTGTCAACGTCGATCTGTTTCCCCTGAAGCGGTTGCTAAGACGACCGAGTTGAGCCGGATTTAAATGTTCTTCATCTGGAGAAGCTGCCGTCCAGATATTAAGGTGTGAACGACACGCGATGGACTCGTTGTTTTCTCTATTTTAGGAGGATCCGAGGTCAACACGACTGGTCCTGAGATGCAGACCCACTGCCCCCCGCAGAGCGGGTGGAGCGGGTTGATCGGGTCGATCGGGTGGAGCGGGTTGATCGGGTCGATCGGGTGGAGCGGGTTGATCGGGTCGATCGGGTGGAGCGGGTTGAGCGCGTTGAGCGCGTTGAGCGGGTTGCTGGATGGAAGGGGTGCACCTGTTGGTGCAGACTCGAGGTGTGGAGATGATGGGGGCAGGAGCGGGAAGGAGGGGTTGTAGCTGGCAGCAGGTTAAAGGGGGAGGAGCTAGTGGCGGGGGCGGAGCTAGTGGTGACCCTTGTGACGGCCCCCCTTGTTGAAGGGAACTAGAAGAAGGTCTGAGAGGGCTGCCGCCAACACGTAGGTTTAAATTATATATATATATATATATATATATAATTTCACATTAATAACATAAATATACTATTACTGTTATTAGTTTTGCATCGTTGTGAAGGCTGATTTAGACGATTTTAGAGCTTTTGATCACAAATATTTCATCTGAAATATCAATACATGGGGGGGGGGGGGGTTATGGAAGTATTAACAAATGCACACAGCAAGTCACAGGATGAGAAAAAATATGCAAGTAAAATATCGTTGAAATTCCCCTCCAACTTAAAACTGTTGATCCTAAAGCAGGAACGTCACGCTCAAATGTACTTTGAAAGGATTTCTTAATGCTTTACTTAATAATAAAAATGAATCCATCAAATAAAGTTTGTCTCGTTTTGTCGTGTCTGCTTTTGTCTTATCTCTCGACATCGTGTTTCTCCCCGTGGAGTGTCGACCGCGCTGTGTACACGATGCGTGAATACGCTGGTCTTCTTCGGCCAGGAGGGGGCGCTTCAACCGCGAGCGGAAATAATCACGTCGATGTCCTCAGGCCGTGACTTTTAAAAAAACACGAGATGTTTGGGGCAGATTGGAGGAAGTCCAGTGAAGTTACTAGTGTGTTTAATGGGGGAACATGTCCCACCCGTAGGGGGCGCTATGGAGGCGATTTCTAACAGCCAAGTCCCAACAAATTATATTTTCACCAAGCCTGGCAAGTGTGCACAATTCGGTGAGTTTTCGAAGTGTGGCAAGTGCCCCAAATATGTGTCCGTGAATTTTAATATGAATCTAAATGTAACTTCGGCTCTCACATGTTTTG
This sequence comes from Liparis tanakae, assembly GCA_036178185.1. Classification (NCBI taxonomy): domain Eukaryota; kingdom Metazoa; phylum Chordata; class Actinopteri; order Perciformes; family Liparidae; genus Liparis; species Liparis tanakae. The sequence continues at coordinate 18,845,601 of CM070101.1, forward strand.
ATTGAAGTGTGCAAACAAGTAACTTTAGTGCATCAAGTTGCATAAAGTGAGTAGAAGTTGCTCTCTGGGCTTTGTTCGCCTAGTTTGAGAGTTAATAAAGGTCTAAACGTCACAGCAACAGAGTCCACGTGACTCCCTCCTCCTGATGCCTTCACGTGTCCTCCTGTTTCGCGTTGAGCTGCACTCCCTCCTGCGTCAGCGGCTAAAGTGAAAGTGAAAGTTTCCCACCGACCACGAAGCGGCCGTGGTTTTGTTTCTCTGTCGACGAGAGACGGTAATGAAGGAGCAACTGGTAACCGGCGACAGGTCCATCAGGTGAGTACCTGGAGGGCTAGACTCCGTGTTTCCGGTCTCGAGCTCTTTTCATTCCTCGGAGGTAACTTTCTCTGGTGTCTCGTGGGCTCGTTCCAGCTCGCGCAGAGCAGAGATCAAAGCCTCGTTTAGCTTCTTGGCCTTATTCTGTCTTCTTGAATAAACTTTGTTGACTTCGGGTTCCTCTGTTCCTCTGTTCCTCCTCAGAGACGTTGAGCAGGACGACATGACGGGTGAGAGAACCTGCTGGCTTTTGTTTATTTGAAAAAACTATTTAAATAAGTACATTTACTCAAGTACAAACTCACGGTGATGTAACTAACTACTGTAGCCGATGGTTGTTATATACTTTATGATAGTATTAAAATATCAATACAAAGCTCCGTGGTCTGCCACCACTTTCCTCTTTTTCCTTCAAAATAAAAGATATAATAGCCTACACTGCATTTCTCTGCTCATACTTACATATCTTCATTTAAGTACAATTTTGAAAGAATAACTTTTACTTCTTTGATTATTTTCACAGTGTGGTGTTAGTACTTTTACTTAAAGGAACAGTAGCATCTAGCGGCATTCATCACTAGACGCCACCAAATCTTGCGCACTGCGCCTTTAAGAAAAGGATCGGAATTCAGTTTTCTACATTCGGTTTCATTTAAAGCTGCTCTTGCCAACTGGACCTCATGTGTCTGATAATGACGGAGAGGGAGAAACGCTTGGTCAATTATAATAATTTATTGATGATTTAAATAGAGAATAACAAAAGAAAACAATACATTTAAAATAATGAATAATAAAGTGCCTCACGCAGCAACACGAGTGACCATTTAAAACATTGTTAAACAACACTTTCATTTAATTGTACTCTTTGTTCCTTTCGTAATGCATGTGTTATTAATGGCTGGTATTTGTCATGGGATTTGCCTTTAAGTTTCTTTTTTACTACATTCTCTAATAAACTATGTAAATCTCAATAATGCATCAAACACTTTTCTCCGTCTTTAGTGTCGGGGAAGAAATTCTTCGTCCACTTGGCCGGAAAAACCAACGATGCTCATCAGGAGATGGTTAAAAATCTTCGAGGCATCGGCAAAGTCCAGGTGTCTTCTTTTGAAGAAAGTGACTTCCTGGTGGTTTTCTGCCCCGTCGTCTCCCGCGTTGTAACGGACATCAACGGGGCCTTGAAGGGGATTCAAGGTAGGAGGAGACGAGTCAACTGGACTCAAGGAAGTGTGACCGGCGAGCCCAAGAGTTCCTCCCAACAGACGTCAGAGACCAGCTGGACCCGCCCCGTGGTTTCTGACCCGTGTGGTTGTTGCTCTCCGTGCTTACAGGAGGTAAACCAACAATCCTGGTGGTGATGCATCACACCTACGACCCTGAACGCATCGTAGCTCCGAGCAGCAGACAGGTGAAGGACCCGAACGTCCGGCTCACCGTGGACTGCCTGTTCCACGAGGGCAGCCTCCTGGACTGTGACCTCAACCGTGGGGCGTGGACCGAGGTCCAGGAGCTTCTTGGATCTCCCCGTTCAGCGGTAACGACTCTTCTCCCTGACCTCGTACGACCTCCACACATGTGTCATGTGTTAAAGCTGCATTCTCTCTCCTGACCACCAGGGGGCTCCTCTGGTTGTATAGAAGTCTATTCTTTATGTGTTAAAGCTATATTCTCCCTCTTGACCACCAGGGGGGGGCACTCCTCTGGTTGTATAGAAGTCTATATAGTGACTCTACTTCTCTTGACGTATCCCCTCAGTAAACGTTGTAAACATGAGTTTATGTCTCAGTCTCTAGTCTCAAGTCTTCTTCTATACAGCATGATGTCATCATTTATACTTTATGGTCATTTAGAGTCAAACCATGGAGCAGGGGGCGCTTTAGGGGCGGAGCTACAGGGTGATTGACAGGTCTCTACGGGTTTCCATCGTGTTTAAAACACTGAACTTCATCTGGAGTTCCTATCGTTTCCTGATGTCGGATCTTCACATGGGAATGATCCCCGATGACTCGTCTGCTTTTCCTTATTTTAGGAGAAGTGGTGTTGGGAGTGCTGCTTTTGGTGAATCAGACGTTGATCTTTGTGAGGAGGCGGAGCTAGTAGAGCGGGCGGAGCTAGTGAAGATCTCCTTGTTGAAGAGAACCGGAAGAAGACCTGAGAGGGCTGCCACCAAAAAAAGGACCGGAGGTTATTAATATTACATTAACATTGTGAAGTCTGATAACAATGATTTATATTTGATTGCACTAATATTTTATCTACTTTATCAATAACTATATACAGTACATATCAATACATGTTGAAAAAGATGTAAGGAGAACAGACCTGCATACACACACATGGAACACGTGTCTGGATGAGGAGAAGATGGAAGTCAAGAGTCAACATGAAGGAAATTAAGCTTTAAAAATATAACAGACGGACAGCCGTTAGTCTGCAGCTGATCCTGAAGCGATGATGTCATCATCAATATGTACGTTGAACATGCTGCAGTAGCTTTAATTGATCCTCTGGTCCAACATGTTTCATGAGTTAACGTTGTGTTGCTTCTTCAGGTTTAAATGTGGAGTCAAATTATGTGTTTAACATTTAAGATCAAAACCTTCCTGTAACATCACGATTTATCCGTGTTATTAATAAACACATGAAGAGGACATGTTCCTTCATGAGGAATAAATACAACTGAAGCGACTCTTTCATGTGGTCTCTGATGTGGATAGACATGGACATGTGTGTAGAGGAGTGTATATGTGTGTGTGTGTGTGTGTGTGTGTGTGTGTGTGTGTCAAGGTGTGTGTGTGTAAAGTCTCTCTGTCTCTCTCTCTCTGTCTCACTTGAGGACAGCTCTGCACTGAGCAGTGCAGTCTGGAGGAGGGGGTTTAGTTAACTGTGTGTGTGTGTGTGTGTGTGTGTACGTCTGCGATTGTGATTGTGTGTTGTGTTTGTGATGTATGTGAGTCTGCGAGTGTGCTGTGTGAGTATGTGTGCATGTGCATGTGTGTGTGTGTGTGTGCTGTACGTGTGGTGTGTGTGTGTGTTGTGTGCATGTGTGTGTGTGTGCTGTACGTGTGGTGTGTGTGTGTGTTGTGTGCATGTGTGTGTGTGTGCTGTACGTGTGGTGTGTGTGTGTGTGTGTTGTGTGCATGTGCATGTGTGTGTTAAGGTCACGCCTCTGGCCTAAAAAGGCGAGGCAGAATACCAGCGGGCCGCTCTAAGAATAACTCGCTGCAGCTCGGCGTCGCCTCACTCTTCACCTCCTCACGCTCTCACTCCTCTCCAGACGTATCGATACAAACCAGAGATCAATACGATCGATCGGTGAGCGCCGAGGTCACGTGACCCGCAGCGACACGACTGCAGGGGTCACGCTCCCCGATACTCTCTCTTCATCGTCCCTGTGGGCGATCTAATTCTGTCAGAGCCGGTATAGGGAGGGGTGTGTGTGTGTGTGTGTGTGTGTGTGTGTGTGTGTGTGTGTGTGGGGGGGGGGTCATCTTTCTACCACCACAGCACCAACCAGGCAAAGGGCAGAAGACCACCTGAATGACTCGGGCTGCGGCCTCAGACAGAGGGAACGAGAACAGAGGCGCAGCGCCACCACGGGTTATTTAGGGTTCTTCTTTTTGTTCCTCTTCACCCCTCGTTCACTTGTTCACTCGTTCACTCGTTCATCGTTTTCCGGAGTGGAATTTAAACCCTGGGATTATAACCGCACAGAGGAGTTCGAGGATCTTTAATATTTGCCTTCATGGAGACTTGATGCACACGGAGTATTTACTGTGACGCTATGACTGAAGCAGTAGAAGGTAAAGTACGATTACACAAGGTTTTTATATTTATATTTGTATATAAATAAAGCTCTCTGGGTTGTGTTGTGCCGTCTGGAGGGTTGGGGAATGTCATGATTTGAAGGATCTATAAATATGTCCTATCGTGTATCTGTCGTCTATTTGTGATGCAGCTTTAAGAGCTGTGACGTCAGGCGGCAGAAACACCGTATGCAACTGATTTATAA